>CAKNWT010257730.1:0-11234 GCA_932066315.1 Andricus coriarius
GAGATTAATGCCTCTTTGGAAAACTAGATTTACTATCTCATCTGGAAATAATCGTGTGACAACAAACAAAGTCACCTTCCAGAGGGGCGTCTTTCAGGGCGATACCATGAGCCCTTTGCTTTTTTGCATCACATTTCTGCTTCTATCGCTCGCACTACGGAATTCTTCTTGATACCTCTACGGCGAAACTAATCATCGCGAGCATAAGGTCACTCATGTATTTTATATAGATGACCTGAAGATCTATGCTTCTGGTGCAAGCAAACATCAACTTGCTTCGAATATCGTTAAGGGATACACAGGAAAGATTGGCATGGACTTTGGATTGGACAAGTCTGCCAAGAATCATCTGAAGAAAGGAAAGATTACTAGCGTTCTCGAGGACCCTGAACTTATGGATATAAGTGTTATTAGACATATTTACACTGGTGAGACCTATACATACCTGGGCGTGCCTCAAAGCCGCATTCAGGACGTACCGTGAGTAAAAGAGGCTCTCTGAAGCAGATCTTCTTCGACAGATTTGGTCTTCAAATCTGTCGGCGTTGAACAAAGTATCTGCGACTATCATGCTTGCCGTTTCGGTTCTACTCCACTCGTTGGGCGTGATTCAATGGAAAAAGAACGATCTTACGGCCCCTGATAACGCTATGCATAAGATTATGCATATGCATAAGATTATGCATATGCATAAGTCAGGAATCACGAGATAATTGGCAAAGGAGCGATTCTTTACAAAGCCGCGGAGTAGGCGGCCTTGGCCTGAATTTGACATCAGAAGTGAGAAAAGTATATTACTCGATCTAGATGTCTCAGTTCTAAAAGCCGATGTAAAGAAATCTCGACAAGAAAATGCACGGAAACTTTCACAGAGATGTAAAAGATCAGTCCTTGTCGAAGGAGCAAATTTTTTCTTTCCTCAGATCATCAGGACCGAATTCAGGAATAGAGGGTTTCATCATGCCAGGACGGAGCCACTTCCACGTTAGTATACCGCGAACGAAATTTACGTCAAGAATTTCCCAGCGATAGGTGCAGAGCGTGTCATGCACACACTGAGTACCTAGAACACATACTATCCGGGTGTTCTATTGAGGCGGGAACGACGTATCTCTGCAGACATTATGCGGCCCTGAGAGTGCTTTATTACCATCTTTGTCGCCCTTACGGTGTTGGCCGCGACACTACCCTGCCGAACGCTTCGAGGGAGACAGAGTCGATTGTCCACAACCAGACGTGCCAAATTTTCTGGAACAAGATTTTCGGACAGCAGTTTCCATGGCACACTCGAGGTCTGACATCGTTCTCCAAGACTTCGAGAAACGAACTATATTCGTGATCGAATTCTCTGCTCCGGCCGACTGCAACATCACTGCCAAGGCGAAGAAAAACGAGGAGAGGTATCAAGACCTTAAAAGGGAGCTGCAACGAGTGTACACAAAATATTTGGGGAGAGTAATTGTCCTTGTGATCGGTGCTCTTGGAGGTGCGAAACTATCACTGGTTCGTAACCTTTAAGCCATATCTGCGTGCCAAAAATTTGCCAAGGCACTTGCGAGATGGATGCAGAAAGCTGTCATGCTTGGGTCGCTTTGTGTCCTCAAGATATATGAGGGACCCTGCGGTGATTATTTAACCCATTTTTTAAATTTATATATATATATATATATAATAAGGTTTAACAACCACCGCAGGGTCTCACTGGGAGCAACAGCCATCTAAAAAAATGACACCGGCTCCCAGTAGGACCGCGGTAAATCACATTCATGGACACGTCTCACAACCGTGAATGTATGTATGCATGTATATATGCATATATATATATATATATATATATATATATATGTGTGTGTATATATATATATGTATATATATATTCTATGGTCTCGTCGGTCAAGCAAGAGGTCAATGACGTTTCGATAATTTTCACAGAAAGTCATTTTAAGACAAATAGACTGTATGTTTTGTGCACCTATCCCAGTTTGACGCGTTGTTCTTCTAACCTGATTAAAAGTTATATCAAAGCGGCAGTATGTTACACACAAATGAAAAACCTGACCAATAAGGTACATAAACGTTAATATATTCAATATGATAAACATGCGGAAAGGTAAAAGTATCCGATTTATAAAATGCGAACTTCTATGCGTAACTTGTTACCTCTACCGAAGACGAATAATATCTGCTCTGTCGAAGCTCCCTCAGGTGGTACACAGCCGCAAGAGAGGGTTTATAGTTTCAAATTTGGAAAAGAGGGCGACTTAAATAGAAGATAGCTAGGTCAGTCCCACTTGTCAGTGGCGTGGATTGGGTGAGCTAGGTCGAGGCCCAAAGGGACCCTTGCGGAATTTCCCACAATCCAAGGATATAATGATCAGCTAGCTGACCTTTAATGAAACAATTAAACGTAATAGCAGTACAGACTTAAAGGGTAATAAAAGAAAATCAAACTGAACATAAACCTTAGGATTTAAAAACTGGCAATGTCGGAGATAGATTTTGAAAGCTAAAAATATATAAAGAAATAGTTGCCCAGGAAAGTAGGATTAAGCACGTTCCTAACTTAAACGGGTATAATATAAAGAATTGCAGTTAAACATCATACAATAATAGAATCCTTACGTTCTGGACGTAACATATCGACCCTTTTTGAACGATCAGATTTCAAAACAAAGAACAGGAAACAAAATACAATAAGATCAATTATACGACTATACATGTACATATAGTATCAGGAAATATCGAAACTAATGTTGCATATAGTCCCTATCCATGATCATTACGAGAGCTATAAGGGTTGCATAAGAATAGTATAATTTAAGATTTATCGTGGCTGTCAGACTCTTCAATGGGATGAGGATACAAACACTTTACATTTCGTTGACAAATACTTGCTTCAGTGTTCACTGAGACAAATCTCACGATTCAATTCCAGGCTTGGAAAAGATTATGCGATCTAGCTTCCAGTGCAAGGGTGGAGCATTGTCTTCCTTCATGACTACTAAAGAAATGAAAGTACTGCTAGAGCACGCTTTTCATCTTTTGTGGGCAGTGAACTCATTCAAATACTCCTTATGCCACCGAATACAAAAATGTTGTCTTACCATCTGCTCGTGTTGCCATGCGGATGATCGGTTGACGGCAATGTGAGTCAAATTTGCCTGAAAAAAGCTCTTTAAGGGCTCACTGATCAAAAGATATCTAGACGTTAAAGGACGACCATCGTTAGGATCAGATGATAGGGGGCAAAGAGGACGGAAATTCATAATTGCATCAATCTCAATCACCTCAATTTGAAGCTGCTCAATGTTTAGCAGAGCCTCACATACGGTACTTTTAAGGAGATTTTTAAATGACTTCACGCCAGCTTCCCATACTCCGCCGAAATGCGGAGAGCGTAGAGGTATAAAACTCCACGGAAAAAATAAGTTGTCGAAACTTTACTTGACTAGTCACCCATTCTAGAGTTTAAAAATTTAAGAACTGCAATTCCAAAACTTTTATAGTTGAGCATTTAGAATAAGTTTAAAAGCAAGACGTTCTAAATGGAATAACTTATGTGTAAATCTTTGTTAATTGAACAATTTTAAATAATTTTAATTGAAAGCATGCATAATTAAACAGTAGTAAATTTAAACGCTAGAAATTTGAATTTAGAAAGAAAATAATGTATCACGCTAAAATTCAAATTCTTCAAAATTGGCTAATTTGAAATTACAAGCGTTAATAAAAGTTTAAAGCCTTCAACATAAAAAAGGGTTTTATTTCATAAAATTTAATTTTCATGCGTTGAAACGGGGGCCAGGTATTTTTCACACGGCCCTGCAGTGCCGCGCTTCGGCTGTTTGCTGGGATTTGTACAAAATATTCCATGAGTCAGGTTAGCCGTGGGGTTTAGTTGTTAGGGATAAATTGCGTTCGCTGCGTTAGACATAGGTGTTAAGTAGTTTGAATCCCGCCGCAGAATTTCTCTCTATTTTTCATTTATATATATATATATACCACCCATCTCATGACTATGAGACGTGGCCATGAGTGTGATTTACAGCGGTCCTACTGGGAGCCGGTGTCATTTTTAGATGGCAGTTGCTCCCAGTGAGACCCTGCAGTGGTTCATGTATCAGGAAATATCTCAGAGAGCTGCATCTCTGAGGAGAAGCAGTAGAGCGCAGAATCCTGGGCTTCCACTAAAACACTCTCGCGAATAGTGGAAGTGACAACTAGAGCGCGGTCTATAGCAATAGCCGCCCGGCCTGAAACCGGCAGTGGGGGTGTTGCGTGGCTTACGAAACAAGTCTTAGGGAGAACCTTGCGGGAAGACGGAGACTCTATCTCTTCGTACTTGTTTCACAACTCTCTCTGAGATTTTGGGAAATTTTAAGTCCTTAGAAATATTCTAAGTCCTTAAACTTTCTCGTTTAAAATGAAAGATCCTCTAAAAGCGGACAGAAACTTAAACTTCTGAAACCGGTTTATAAGATGCTTCGCTTTCGGGAATTCTTGAGCGTGCCACTCAATACCACGGCCATTCTTGCTTACGGGAAATTTTTCTTGCGATAATAAACCGATAATTGCGGACTTATATCGAGAAATATTATCGATCATGAATTTACACTACACTAACAGAAGAACAGAGCATGTTCATTCGTGTACCCTGGTCGAGGTAGTTAGATTCTGTAAATCTCTACTTGCATTGTTAGTATCTTAACTTCTTACGGGCAGGCAGGAAACTATTTCCTTGCCTGGCTAAGAAAGCAGTTGAGCCTGCAAACGAGTCTAGAGAATATTTCTCAAAGTTTAGAGGGGTCACTTGAAGCCCCTGATAAATAAAAGTTGACTGATAGTTATTTCTATAACCATTACCCTACCTTCCCTACCCAGGTAGTTGTTGTGCACCTATAGTACAAGAGCGACTCGACTCAGGTTTTCTCTCAAGCGAGCGAGGATTAGAGAAGTGTCTTAGGGACCACTCTTTAGCTGATCGATCCTTTTATGACGATCATTATTATCAAGTATTTAAGTATTGTGTGCCAAATTAGCCATTATTCTCTAAATATAATCGGTAGTAGGTACCTTATGCAAATGCGTTAATCCTAAGGTCCTTTGCTCTGCAAGCCCCTATTTCAAAATTTACTAAGAACTAAAGGCGATAGCCAACTCTAAAAATATATAGTTTTAAATATAAGATACGTCGCATGAAGCATCCTACGAGCACCCTTTACGATTGTTCTGTTCTCTCGCTCAGACTTGCCATTCTGCTAAGGCGTGCATGGTGCTGTTGTCTCCGTGCGAATTCCTAGGGAAGCAAGATAGTTTCCTAATACCTTATTCAGATATTCGCGTCCATTAGCTGAATGTAAAACTTGCATAGGACGTCCAAACTTGTTGGCTACCATCCTTTCGTATGCTTTGAATCTTTCTGTTACATCGGACTTGTGCTTTAAGAAGTAGACATGTACGAAGCCCGATGCATCGTCCTTGAAGACAATATAGTACCTTGTACCTCCAAGGGATTCCGCTGATATAGGACCACACACATCAGAGTCCTCCTATTCTCCGTGTTTTGTGGGCCTGTTGACAGGCTTCTTGAAAGTAAGTCTGTGACATTCACCAAGTTGGCGAGGTTTGCAAAAAAATATTCCTTCTTTAACAACTTCAGTCCTTCGACTAAACCACTTTCAATCATTTTACGAACCACTCCATTGGCAACATGTCCTAAGCGCTCATGCCATCTTTTCAGGCTACTGGTTGACACGTTGACTTCTGAACTTATTTGTGAGGAAATGAAGTTGAAGAATATCTTGCAGATCTCGTTATCCACCTTGAATCCTAGAGCTGTGACTTTATTGTCGCGCGTAAACATAACCTGATGATCACGGAATAAAACTTCGAAACCATTTGATATACACATACCAACCCAGAATAATTTTTTGCGTAATTCCGGCAATTATGACCGTTCCAGAACGTTTGATTTCACAAGTCCCATTATCAACAAGAGCGATAGATTCGCCCTCACTTGGTTTTTTTTCGAGGGCTGGTGGAAAATGTTCAAGAAAACACCGAGAAGATACCGCACTTCTCGGTAGTGTGGAGTTCTTTGTCGCATCTTTCCAGTGACCCTGAAATGTATAATATTCATTTATACTGTGCGTATAATTTTACGTTATACAAAATCAACTTTGTCATTATAATAATGCCACCAAGGGACCCACTAAAAACCACCACCCTGTATCCTTGGCCAAATTCCCCCGGAACCGCTTTCGCATTACTTCAGGGGATGCCGTTTTCTTACGTGCTAAGACATTTTTCTGCTTTTCTTTTTCGTCGACCTCGTGTCCCAACTAAGATGTACGCATCGTCCTCAGCATCGTGCGATGGTACCGTACATCGGACTTGTCGGCCATCGGTATCTTGGTTGGGTATAGTTGTTTGGACTGCTACTCTATACGACTCACCTGCCTGCAGAGGCTCTTGCTGGTTCTCTTCTTTGCATGCCTCTCGGAACGTGAAGCATTTCATGCTCTCCGGAAAATGGTCTTTCCGGGTTCCTCCCTCTTTTCCAGCGCAAATATTGCAGGGTGGTCTGCTGTCGCAATCCACAGCTCTGTGCCCCTCTTCGCCGCGTATCCAGCAACATTTTGTCCGATCTGGACCTTCGAATTTCGCTACCAGGTGGCCGTAGCCATGACAGGAATAGCCCCTCGCGGTCTCCGTCTTCTTACGGACCCTACAACCCAGTGGGCACAAAACCATAAGCATCCAAAGAACGTCCTTGGGACGTTCCTAGGACGTCTAATGTCAGTCCAAACAACGTCTCTAAGACGTCTAATGTCCTGAAGATGTCCTAAAAACGTCCTTGAGTCATAGGACGTTCTCGAGACATCTTTCGTACTGACATTAGACGTCTCAAGAGTATCCTTAGGATGTCCAAAAGACATGTTCCAAAACACTTCTTAGGGATGTCCCAAAGACGTCTGTAGGATATCCTCAATTTTTTGCCCACTGGGAAGAGACCCACCCCACCTTAAAATGTCCTTTTCTAGTTAGCCTTGCTGCCAACACCTCACTCAGCTCCACAAAGGCCTGCAAGGGTTCCCCTGTAGGCCTTTTTCGTCATATTAACTTTGACTTCTACTAGCTGTTTCTCTTTTAAGTGTATCTGCTCGCGAACGTTTGCCGCTTCTCCGACTGCTTCCTTGATAGCAGAGCACAGTTTGGTTCTCCACTCTGCCTCGCTTCGCACCTCAATGAGGACGTCGCCGCTCCTTGTCAGCCTTACACACGCCCTTGATTCAGGTCCATGAGGACCTGCGTGTAGCTTTGCCCCTGAGCCGGTATCACCAGCACCGCAACCCATCGAGCGCGTCTCGGGCCCTTCTTTTTCTTTCTTGGTTCAAAGAGAGATTTCGCCCTCTGTTCTTCCTCCTGCTTTCGGCTTCAGTCGGCTGTTCAGCCCACTCTCCATACCAGCTGACCTCTGTCCACACTTAGCCAAAGATTTGCAAGATTTCTACATGAATTCTGGATTGCTGAGAGATTTCCATGAGTTCCGCCAAGATTTCTCTTAAGATTTCCCGCGCAGCAATCTGCGATTTCTCAGTGAGTAGCACGTGCACAGTTGGGAGTGTATAAAATGTTAGTTGGGCACCATATGTGCACGTCTAGATGTCGACGTGCATATATGAGACACTCCTATCTGTGCCCGTGCACAGTTGTGCCAGTGGCCAATAACGTGCACAGTTAAACCACCGGCCCTCGACGTGCACAGTTTGGCTCACACGCCATAACTGACCCCCAAACCCTAGAATGGGTAAGTTCTGTGGCCGTTCCCTAATCTACGACTGGTCACGCACCACTGCCCCCTATGGTAAGGGAGGACTGTGACCTACAACTATCCTATAATTGGTCTCACGCCTTTAACGCACCTCCGAGCGCGAAATGCAGCTCCCACAGACGCGCGCCCTAGGCGCGCTCAAACTTGGGTGAGAAGCGAACGATAAGAATGTCTCCGCACAGCGGGCAGATTTTTTTGGGGGATTTATTTACGAAAGTTGATTTTTTACCCTCTCACCCTTTACTCTTTGTTTTTCAGTTTATATTCTTGAATAACCAATCGCTTATCTCACACGTGTGACAAAAAAATATTTAAAAATCTATGATTAAAGTTTTGTACAGATGAACGAGATTCGAGCACTGATTCACAAAATAGAAAAAAAAAGTGTTTTGACGTTTATAAAAGACAAGTTACAAATTATGAGCCACGCAGTGAAGTTTGTTGTAAAAAAAGAGGGAGAATGAGTTGTGGCATGTCGAGAGGCGTGGAAGTGGTAGGTCGTAGATTATTCATTGAAGCTTGTAGAACGACCGCTCTTAACTCTGAAATATATTATTTATTATACAACACACTTAGAAATATACTGAAACCTGGAAAACACAACCTAACGTATACAAAATACGACGCGACAATAGAGGGCTTCCATAAATAACGTGACCCTAAAAAGAGGGTGGGGAGTCACCAAAAATATCACGGTTAAGCAATGGGGAAGGGTGGGGGTTTCTTTATATCCCCCCCGTCCGGGGGGGGGGGGGGGGGGTCGAAAATTAACCGAAAACCGATCATGTAATTTTTGGATGCTTCCATAACACGTAGGCTATATTTCGCATGTAATCCTTATATTCTAAGTGGGAAAATGGATACGTTTTGTGAAAAGTGTAATTTTCTTCAATGACTTGTAAGCGAATCATTCTAATCGTGCTACTAGAGGGGGCATCCGATAAGAACTTAATTCCTAGATTTTTCCGCCCCTAAAACCCCGAAATGAGAAACTTATAGGACTTCCACTGTACTAAAAACGCCCGAAGGTTTCTGAGCTGTTGCGTCTATAGCCGAGTACGTGACGATCAAAACAGCAGACCGACTGCATCCGGCTCGTGACCTGCGATTGCCCGCCAAAAGTTTCAATCATACGTCTTTGCAGTGAAAAAAAATTGTGTAACTGGTGCAGTGTGAATTAAAGCTTAGACAAATTTTATTTAGGAAATCATTACTTTAAACTTTCAATAATTTACACAAATAAAATAGAAGTTTTTAACACTTTTCAATTGAAATTTTTAATTAAGTGCAATTAAACTGCAAATCTTAAGCTTTTACAATTTTATAAATTAAGTAGTTCCAAAATTTCTCGTTAAAAAAGTATATATCTACTCTGTCGTTTTAAATTCTCTAAACTAAAACTAATCCTCCATTTCAGCTCGCAATAATAAAAATGTTAAAAGAAGAAACATGTCCCTCTTCCAACTCGATAAAAACTTTAAAACAATATAAGCGCTTCTTCCTATTTAGAAAAATTTGAAATCACAAATTTCCTCCCTTCCAGTTCTATAAGAATCATAAAAATAAACAAATGTCCCTCTTCCAATTTAGAAAAAATTGAAAATCAAACTTTCCTCCACTTCTACTCAATAATTTTTTTTTAATTGAAAAAAATGATCCCTTCCAACTCAATAAGAACCTTAAAAATACAAAATGTACTCCCACTTTAACAAAAATTAAAAAAATAAAATTTCCTCACTTCAAGCTTTATAAAAATGTTAAAAATGCAATACTTCCCATTCTTCCACTCAATAAAAATTTAAAACCAAAAAAGTTCCTCTTGCAATTGGGAAAAATATTAAGTACCAAAATTTATTCGATGTATTTTAATTTTGGTCGTTTCAAATTAATTATTTTTAATTGTTATTCAACGATACAATAAAAATTGTAACTTTAAAAGTTTAAATGTTTCACTCTGAAACTTTTACCATTCAAGGCTTTTTATTTCAAGCAGTTCAGTTTCAAATTTTTTAGTTTGGAATACTATTTTCAATTGAATAAAAGCGTTTAATTATGAATATATTAATTTTCATTTATTTTCACATTAAAAATAGTTTATAAAGTTTCAATTAGACATTTCAATTTGCTCAATTATTAGGGCTTCCGTATTGAAAAAGTTGAATTTTCAACGTTAAAATCTGTAAATTGTTTAATTTTGAACAGATTTAGAATCGTATTGTAAAATAATTATTGTGTAATTTTCAACACTCGAACTACAGTTCAATTTTAAAAATCATTAATTAATTTATATTTACAGTTGATCAACTTAAAACGTTTTTTATAAACAATTTTAAATTCCAAACGCTTTTAATTTTTCATTCCTAAAGTCTTAAAAACTGAATTTTTAAATTCTTTCAATTAAAAATTTACGCTTAAAATGAAGACATAAAATGTGAAAATTCCAAAATAGAATATTTTCGAATTAAGCATTGTAAACTGAATGATGTAGTGATTGAAACAGTTAACAATTGAACTTAACATTTTAAAAAAAGTTGATATCGAACTTATTTTTAATTTAATTATAACATGTGATATGATATTTGTGATATTCCAAGTGTTTTGATAAATTGTTCTTCTAAAAATTTGTAAAATTCCCTGTGAAAAAATAAATTCACTGTCATTTCTCGGTATTTCACGGTCTCAAAATTTCCCGGTCATTTCCCGGTTTTCAGCCCAGCGGCCACCCCGTAAAGTATATCCCACCGGGCACAAAACCATGAACATCCCAAGAACGCCCTTGGGACGTTCCTAGGATGTCCAATGTCATTCCATGCAATGTCTCTAAGACTTTTAATGTTTTAAAGATGTCCTAAAAGCGTCTTAAAGACATAGGACGTTCTCGGGACATCTTTCGTACTGACATTAGATGTCATAAGAACATCCCTAGGAAGTCCAAATGAAATGTTCCAAAATACGTCTTAGGGATGTCCCGAAGACGTCTCTAGGACATCCTTAATATGTTTGCCCACTATGAAGTTCACAAAGCTTCAGATATAGATTATTGGGGTGATAATGTTATTTGATGAAAAATGTTGTTATATGATTATCTCCTTCAGAACTTAACTGGAAAAGTCTTGACACCTAATCAGAAATTAGATTACGTTCTACGTCTAACCTAAGAACAAGTCAAATATTGGAAATTTGTAATTGTTTTGAAAATTTAGAGTTTCACATTGCCATTATTATTATTTTATTTAAATTACTTTATATAATGAATGATTAATAAATATTTTTTTCATCTTAATTTTAAAGTGAAATGTTCGAAATTTTTGTCTGATATAATTGCACATTTTTCAGGAGGTTCAACACGAATTTTTGAATTTATTTTATTCAATATATATATATATATATATATATATAT
>CAKNWT010257734.1:0-15961 GCA_932066315.1 Andricus coriarius
GCAATCAGTCAAAAATGACTGATTGCAGATTCCCTACAAATTGAAAAAATAGCTCTAAGAAGTTCAAATTTAAGACGTTCCAAAGAAAAACATTTTTTTATAACACATTCAGCTCTTTTCGAAACATCTGATTTTCCTTGCTTTGTTTTATATAAATGTTAATTTTACTAGTACATTTATCAGAAATTTGTTTAACTGAAAACTGACTTCTGCAGATCATAACTCGTGAACTTTTAGAGATAAAACGTTCTGTTTTGTAGCCCACAGACAATTTTACACCCTTTAATTTCTGTTATGACTATTTTAAGGCGTTTACTACTATCAAATTTAGAAATATCTAATAAAATCCATTTTGCACCTACTCTTAGCATTTTTAAAGGTGCTAGGATATCGCATGATTTTAAAAACTTACATCTTATTTCAGAATTAAAGACTAAAAAACTTGAGAGGCATCCACAAAACATAGAAAGAAACCGAGTTGTGGAAGCCGTTTTAAGTGCAAATTGATTTAGGTTAGGCGTGAATTCATTTGCATGCACTTTAATTTTCGTTCAATTCAGTGAAATTAATTCTCTTTGAATGCAGTCCAAGCATATTTTATTACTGCGAATTCACTTTCGATTTATTTATACCCGTGCAGAAATTGCCCGGGTTGGCCCTACTACAACAAGGTTTCTGGTCGGATCCCGGCCGGGCTACCCCTGGTTGGGTTTCATGGTCGGGAGCCGCCCGGTTACCGGCCGGGCCAACCCGGGTTAGATTTCATGGTCGGGAGCCGGTCGGCTGCCGGCCGGGCCAAACCTGGTTAGATTTCATTGTCGGGAGCCGACCGAGCACTGGTCAGGATACTTTTTTTGTAGAAATTGCACATTTTTTAAGAGCCGTGATATTATCAAAGACGCACTTACGGATTTATTAGATCAGTGAAACAGAATTTAGCTTTTTCAAATTGATAAAAAAAAAACAAAATATTGTCTTCCCAATGTTTTAACTTATTAATTAAAACTGGTATCGTTTCTGCAATATGTATTAGCAGAATTGTTACAATTTTTACAATTTTCTCTGTTTTCAGAAAATTTTTACTCTGTACACTTTCAAATTTACCGCCATGCCTACTGCCTTCTGCGCCTGGGGTCGGCGTAGACACTTGCAAGTTTCAGTTTTTCACCTCGAACGAGAATGCAAGTTGCATTCATGTCGCCTCGTCTCCGCGAAGTTAACAAATAAAACCGGGTATTAAAATCAACCTTATTTCAGTAATCGCAGTTTGAAACCCCCATTTGATGCGCGAATAATTATTATTTTATAATAAAGTATAGTGTTGTGTATTCATTTTTTCATTTCCTACTTCCTAACCTCAAATCACCACGTGGTTTCCAAAATAAAACAATGGCTAGGAGATTCTAGCATCAGTGGTTGAAACTCTTCTCTAATTTCATCGCGAGAATTTGATAACTTGATTTCACATTTAAAGTTCACCGTATTCGTTACGATGAGCCTTAAAAGACATTTCAAGTTACCAATTTCTCGCCTGAAGCAAAAATTTTTAACCGGTCTGTGGCCGGGTTACCCGACTGGATCCCGGCCGGTATGAAAGCCGGGATCCGACCAGTTTACCGTGACGTTTTTGGCCGGATCCCGGCCAGTATCCCCGGCCGGCTCCCGGTTTAAAGTGGGGCTATCCGGCCGGCTCCCGGTCGGATCCCGGTTACCATTCCTACACGGGTATTCACTTCAGAATTATCAAGTTAATTGGTCTTGTATTTACATGAATTAATTTTTTATTTAGTTGAATTAACCTTGGATTCTCCTTGGGGTCGACTCAAATTTAAAATTCGAAATTTGGATTTAGTTTTGTTGACTCTAGAATTATTCACTTAATACACTTTGAATTTACATAAATTAATTCTGTTTAAAAATAGTGAAATAGATGAAATCCATAAATTTGGAGGATTTTTTTATTCAGTCGCATTATTTTAATTCACTTTAAATTCAGTTGAATAATTTTTCAACCAAATTCCACTAATATTCTTTTTTATGTTTTTAAATGTACTGAAAATAATTCACCCTGAGTATTCAGTAATTCTTATTGAAAACAGTTAAATTAATTTTCTTTGAGTTCCTTTTATATCCTACTCTAATTCACTTGAATTTATTTTTTCATTCTTATTAAATTCACACGAACGCAGTCGAAAATTGTTAAATTACTTGGGTTTGTCATTCGGCTAATCGAGTAGAATTCATTATTAATTTTCCTTGAATTGACTTCATCGACTTGAATTATTAGTTTAACAAGTTTTAAATTTCTTTTAAATTGTTAGAAATTCACTTCAAATTATTGTTTTGTTGAATGCAGTCGAATTGATTCAACCTGAGCTGAATATTCTTTAGACCGACTTAATTAATTTAAAATTAGTTGACTGATTTGTTAGTTTACTTTAAGTTGGTTAAGTGGTTTTTCAATTCACTTAAATTTTGTCGTATGCTTTTTCACATGACTGGAATTCAGTCGCATTCCTTTGAATTTATATTGAACGGAACTCTATTAACTTTAAATTCACTTGAATTCAGGTTAAACGCCAAACTACAAACAAATTTTAAACTTCAAGTTTTGAATCTAGAATAATATTTTTTCTACAAAAACAAAATATTCTAATTTTGACAGAAAATATTATGCTTGAAAGAATATTCTTCAGAGTTATCGTATTTAAATTCTTTTTTCTTCTGCATAGAACCTTTTCCTACAATTTTTTATATTTCGGGCATTCCAAACTTTATTTAAAAAAAATAATTAAAAAGATGAAAAGTTATTTGTTTTGCATTTAAAAAATTATATGCATATGACTTATTAATAATTATACTTCATAAACACAGTGTAGTATGAGTTGTTCGATGCTTAAATTAAAAAACAATAAACGTTATTGAAAAGGTAATGGACAACTTTTTTTTAATTAATTGTGAAATTTTCGATAAAATGATTAAAAAATGTTAAAAACTAAGCATGCAGAAGTTGGCGTGAACGATTGGTATCATTCAATAAAACAATTTGTTTAAGATAATTATAGTAACTATAAGCAATGATACTGGAGAGCGAATATTTGAAGAAAAATAAGATTTCCAAGTCACGTGAGTTAATCTCTAAAAAAATATTTGAACAAAACGGAACACCCTGTACCACGGGAAAAACTCGGTAGCCCAGTGAGTTTGCACAAGATGATATCGGACTCCCTGCTTTTCGTTCAATTCTGTGGTTACAAAAGCCTTGAATCTTTGCCAAAATTCAGATTATGACAGACTTATGGATACTCACATGTTTGAAAGTTGAATCTTCTTTGAAATAATTCAATAACAAAGAAAACACTTTTTCTAAT
This sequence comes from Andricus coriarius, assembly GCA_932066315.1. Taxonomy (NCBI): domain Eukaryota; kingdom Metazoa; phylum Arthropoda; class Insecta; order Hymenoptera; family Cynipidae; genus Andricus; species Andricus coriarius. Next base: position 3,372 of record CAKNWT010257734.1, read on the forward strand.
ATGACTTTCATGTTCCCACTTCTGATATTTCTTCCAGAAAACCTACATAAACTTGAAAAACTAATATTTAATATCTAAAATAAAATTTTTTACGAATTATAAAAGTGCTCTTGCTCTGCAATCGCTTATTCCTCTTCTTTCCTTTTCCACTTGAGCGAAAATTCAACGTTTGGTCACCTGGTGACAGTCTTTGGAACTTGAACAGCTGAAACGTTACAGCGATTCCACCCGGGACGGGTTACATTTTCTGGAATGGCACCCGCTACCGATTAAATCCCGTGGTTGTCTTTATGAAAAAATCCTCACTATTTATGCACCCCCCCCCCCCCCCCCCCTCACACACAAACACAGCCATATATATATATATATATATATTTAAAATAAATGTATTTAAATATAAAATGCAGTTCTACTTTTATAATGTGACACGCTATTTTCCAAACTCGTGCGGTCGGTTACGTTCTTCGTGAGCGTCTTTATCTGTTTCTTATGGAGAGGCAGAGGATTGGCGAGCAGGTAGGTGTGTGTTGTGGGATCGAAAGGGGGTGGGGAGGCTGAGCCCACGGGACGGGGATCAAAGGAAGAATTATCAGGGTTCCAAGCGCCATCCGGGATTTGGTCCCGTAGGAGACTTACCACATGTAAATAAGGACAGAGCCTCTGTAGCCCAGCCCTGTCCTGCGTAAATAACATTTTTCCGATAGTGACGGAATAACCCTCTGCGACACCACCTTCCTTTCTAAGAACCTCTACCTTTTACCTTCTATCGCCCATCTTCCCGACAAACATCTAACTAAAATCCAAGTGTCCAACCAGAGGGAAATTAAACCAATTTAATTTTTTAGGAAAAAAGAGGAAAATGAACTTGGGAGGATTGAACACAGAAAATATAGTCTAGTTTTTTTTTAAATTTTGTTTTAATTACAATTTAATTTAAACCCGTTTTCAGACTTAAAACCGGATTTAAGCCCATTTTTTATTTTAAGTTAAGACGGTAGGCCTATTTTTTCATAACTGTTTTTCTTTGAAGTCATTCTTAAGATTACTATAGACGTAGGAATAGTTTTTTAACTTATTGATAAATCTGGATATTTATTTGACTTAAAAAAGGTTAAAATTACAGAAAGTTTCTGTTGACTTAAATGAGAAAAAGGTGATTGCAGTTATCGCTTAATTCCTCCTCTTTCTGCATTTCCAACCATTTGAAGCGCCTTTCAATCCCCACCCCCTTTCATCCTCAACAGTCCAGCATACAAGCGACCAACTTCTCTCCAGAGTGGAAGCAGAGAGCAGGTATTTTTGTTTCTCCCAGGCTTTTTTCCTTCTGCCCGGCCAGCATATTCGGTGCGGTGGCGGTTCTACGTTTCAAAATGTATGCAAAAGGCCGGAGTACCCCGCGCATCCTAACACGATACACTCTTCCGCAAAAGTCCTTTCTTTATTTTCTATAATTTGTTTTTGCAGAATAAAAAGATACATAAATCCTATTTCACAACATGAGAATGATTAATGTATTTTTATTTTTTATGGCAAGTAAAGATATTATTCAACTATTTCAAAATTTAAAGGCCTAACAGGATACAAACTTATTGGGTTATCAATTCCATTAATTAGAAAGAGATAACAATTGTTTTTTTTTAATTTTCTATTTTTTGTGGATTGGTCAAAAGAGTACTTGAAGGTTAAAAAAAATTCTTTATTATTTGATTTTTTCCATTATGTATGTGGCAATTGATCTGGCAGAAAAATGGCTTGAATAGAAAAAATTTTTTTATACATAACTCTAAAGTCCTTTATTATGGACCCAGGAGTTGTTAAAGGTTAAACACACACACACACACACACACATATATATATATATATATATAAGCTCATAAAAAATGTTATGTGTTCTTTGACTTTTGTGATGAAATTTTTGCCCAAAAAATTGTATTAGTGCAAGTAAGCAATATAAATTTAAAAAATCATTAGGTAGATACATTTTTTTGTTATAAAATATTTTCTAAAAATATTTAAAGTATTTATATTAAAAAATGAATTTTATGTGCTTAAAACTTTTTTACTGGATTGTACCCGAGTCCGGTCGGCGTAGTTACCATCGATTCGTGGTCGCAACTGTTTCACCATTTAAAAAAGGAACGCCTTGAGTTCTGGGGTGAAAAGACATCTTTTCCGACACATATTTTTGTTTGTCCGAAAGGGACCATGAACCAGAAGGACAATATGGAAGTAATTTCATCTCTACTTAACATCCCCTTCCTTTTTATAAAGCGATATCATTTATGGCGGTATTAAACTCCAAACTTCTATTCTATCTCATTTAGGAACTAATAATTTTGTAAAATCAAAATGTTATTGTGAATATTATTCATGTTCAAGAAAAATGTCTTTTTAATAATGACTAGTTTTTATAAGTAGGTATTAGGTTCGCCCAAAAAATAACCTTTTTTAATTAATTACTTTCTTTCATATGCGTTCATTGTATTTTTTTCAGTACATTATACATCAGTCAGATTTTCAAAATATTATTTAGAGGTCCCAGATATATTGCTTTTTTGCGTTTTTATCTTCACTCTATTACTTAATTTTGAATAAAACTACACATCTTCGATGTTAAAGCAAAATATTGCAGAAATATTAATGGAAGAGTGTCCTAATAAATTATTATTTAAATGAAGAAATGTTTAAAACATACCCTGGGACGTTTAAATATTTTCTTTCAAATGTTCATGACAATTCTTTACAAGTAAAATTTAGCGACCTTGGTTGATCCCGCGAACACTTAAAAAATTATGTATTGGAACTTCGGACTGTTAATTTAAGCGTAAACGATTCGATGCGCTCCTTGAACCCGCAATAATCTCTCTGGTTACTCAAGAAGGCGCTCTCTGCATTTTCTTCTTTCATCCCGTCGTTTTTCCTTCGATGATGACGCCGCGCCGACGACGACGCCGAAGGATTGAAATATACATGCACTCGAGCGAATCAGAGTCGCGAAAAGCAAAGCAAGAGTAAAGAGAGAAGAAGTGAACCTAGGGAAAGAGAAGAGACTTTTATTGGCCCTGACTTGGCGCCCCTAAAGTTCTTCGTTTGCTTCGCAGATTTTCATATGTTTTCATCCGCATGGAAAATTAGAATGCTATGCCGCCCCTGTAACCTATGAATTTCTCCTCCGAGAGGGCGAGTCGATTCGATTTATACACGATTCTATCAAATTTGATTTATCTCCCATTTTGCACTATCGATTCATTTTTATGTAGGAATTTATTTCATTTGCAATTTATATACATATGTGACTTTCCGCGAAGAAAAGGCCCTAACGGAGCTGAGGTCAATTTTACTGGAGGTGCACGACATGCACGCACATTCAAATACCCGGTTCAGGCCTCTTTTTGCAGTCGAATAGTAATTAAACAAAATTTTTTTCTATTATGAAAGAGCGACTCAAAAGCTATCGATAGTATCGGAAATCTGGAAATCAGTTGAAGGGCGGAAAAACTATAGGGCGTAAGTGCCACTTTTTTCGAAAATGAGATTTTTGCATTTTCGAATAGTCTAGAGTAAAGGCTCTCACTACTGCGTTAAGAAAATGTCAAAATACCAATTTGTTTTTTGTATAGCTGTCTAAAAACGGTCGGCACGGTAGTATTGCGAACGTTTTTTCGTCGCCCTGTAAAATTTCGGAAATGGTACTTACGCCCTATAGTTTTTCCGCCCTTCAGCTGTGTGCCTTCCTTCGCAAAGCGTCACATATATATTTTGTATTTGCTATTTATTTTTTGAATATCAACTTCTAACCTTTACTTTCGCAAATAGTTTTACTGGGCTATGATTTACGCGTTTTATCAGCCTGTACGATTATGAGCATCGTACGGTGCCTATGAGCATTCTCTGGCGCCCCATGTACGATTATCAACGCATCGACCTAACCTCAAATGTCAGACGCAATAAAATTGTAAATCGACGTGAAAACATTGTGCTTTAACCGACAAAATTCTATATCAAATTTTTGCACCTGACGCCTAAATGATTTATTTTTAAATTTAAACAAATTAAAATGGCGAAGCGTCACATTTAAAGGCTTTAATTTGAAGTTGAGTTTTTAAAACATGTTCAATTTGAAATTGATCAAGCTTGTAAGCTTTAGTTTGAAATTAGAATAAGCTGGAAATTTTACGGAATTTTATTTGATTTGTCAGACTCTGTCTGAGTCAACAAAACTTAGACTTATTAGCAAATTATTTATCCTCAGTCTCCCCAAAAGTCGATTGAATGAAAACTAATGATAGTTATTCATAAATTTGAGCAGTAAATTTTATTTTCTGTACCTTTTGTAAGGAAAGAAATTACGCGTGGTTGAAACTGTAATGAAATAGTCTTCAGATTCGTTTGTGAATAGAGTTTTGGATGTAAGGCATGGCACGGATGGCGTCATGATGGAATACGAAATCGTACATTTGTTCGAGGTAGCATTATCCTGTCGGTGGGGCTGCAAGGGCGCAAGAGGAACACATAAAAAAACATATTTCGAGGTTCTGACAGGACGGCAGGGTAGACCTTGGTTATCATACATCAAACCAGATCGATACGACTCCTCAGATTCAGATATTCGGTACCCACCAACTACCCTTCGCTTGTATAACTTCCTTCGCGACTTGTCTGTTTTCCTCGATTTCTGGTTAGCTAAATCGTTTCGCTCCCAACGAGTCTCTTTTATCTTTTTCGAGTGCCCTTTTCGTCAGCTCTATATTATTTATATTCCAGCTAATATTATATTTTAGACGCGAAATCTAAAACAAATAAATTTTAATGTCATTTATTATTTTGTGTGATCCAAACATCGAATTATTTGGTTTATAATAAAACAAAAAGAAAAATTTATTTAAATTAAGGACCCTGATCGAATGAGCTTGGCTAAAGTGCTTCTAAAAAATATGAAATAAGCTTGGCTGAAAGGTTTATTATGATGAAAATAAATTTATTATTCCCACCACTTTTATTATGTTATTCTCGTTTCTTTTTTTCAAATGATCTATAATTGTTTGATAGCAATATTTCTACCGTAAATTCAGGTAAAAATAGTCATGAAAAGATACATTAAAAAAGTTATCTCACTTAGGCGAGAATTTCCAATTTTTAAATCGTGTAATTAAAATTAAAAATCGCATTTTCCTTTTTATTTTTCAAAGTTATTATTGCAAGCAAGTTCTCAACATGTTATATTTTGTAATATTGTCATTCAAAATTTGAAATTCTTTCAACTTATGATGAAAATTGTGTAAATTTGTACATAGTTTTGTGTGGAAAGGCATTAAAACCCAATAAACGGAGTATAACCGAGCCAAGAGCTGCTCAACTTCACTAATCGAAAGAAAATCCTTAAACAATATTGTATATAATTCCACGACAAAAAATAAGAAATTGCCTACCCCGAGAGGGAAATGGCTCAATGGTGTAATAACTCGTCCAAAAAGTAAACATATAGTAAATCAGCAAACCTATTTTTCTAAGTTAGTATTTCTTTATGGAAAATGCTTTTGATTAGGATCGTCTCAGTTCACAAAACTTTCAAATTAATTAAAAGTAATTTTTTATCGGAAAACATTGACCCTAGGATTAAAAACTCTATTTCATATATGAAGATTAATTTCCTTTCCTCTGTTTTGGCTGGAAATTTTTTTTTTTCGGCAAACGAACTATTAGAATCCTTAATTGAAGGATAAATGAAACGATTTGACGAGGCAAAAGCTTAAAATTATTGTTACTTTTGTTATTACGATGTTTCAAATGTGGGTCTGTCACGATATCGGAATGATCATATGAACTCACTGTTTAGGTGCTTTCAAACATCCGTTCGGCCAGAAACACTGTAAATAATTAATTCAAACCCCTTTGACTAGTCACAAAAATAATGTTGGTAAAATCCCTACCCCTTTCCAACGTCTCGTGAGGGCGGGAAGGCACCCCTTTGACTGATGACAAAAATAATGTTAATAATATCGATCATAATATGATCATTCCGATATCGTGACAGACCCAGATTTGAGACATCGTAGTAACAAAAGTAAAACTAATTTTAAACTTTTGCCTTGTCAACTCGCTTCATTTATCGTTCAATTAAAGATTCTAATAGTTTGTTGCCGAAAAAAAATTTTCCAGCCAAAATAGGATTCACGCCCCTATTCTGCAATCTAACCCTTTTATTAACTTCAAAATTGTTTTAGGAATATTTTTTTAGTCATATTTAGAAAACACGGTACCTAGACACACGGCAAAAATGTGTCTACCCTCATCGAATTTCGGTGAACCTAGGCACGACCTTTAAAAAATTATAATTAAACAGCAATCACTTTTAAAAGATTTGAATTACTGATATATTTAATTATTAATTAATATTGATTAAAATGAATAAATTATTCTTGGACATTTAAAGTAACCTTCACAATTTTCTGCAACAAGTAATTTTCCCAATATGTTGTTGTATAACCCATCCATTTACTTCTAGTTTCTTGTTAATTTATATTTAGAAACACTTTTATACACAAAAAAAATCAAATAAAAAAATTTATTTGAGAATCAGATAACATTTTTACACATTATTTTGGTGAAAAGATTAATACCAAACAGTTAAAGATAATATAAGGTGTCATGTATGAAAAAATTTGACCAACCTCAATCAAAATTTCCCTTGGAGGCACCATCGCCATGCTTATCGAAAGAGGCTCTTTATTTTACAGAAAATTTATTGAAATTATACTCAAGAGAGGTATTTTACTTCTTTCGATTGATCTGGTAAAATATTTCAATATAATTGTCTGCCTTAATAATTTTCTGAGCGTACTGAAGTATGGTTTTGAAACTCACCTAAGTCCGATAAAGAATGGTTAACACCATCAGAAATTAATCCGAGTGTGACCCTTATCACGTAATTTTCGAGATCGATGAACAGATGAACACTAATCTACTTTTCGATTTTTTGTAAATCGTATTTGAAACGCGGTTTTTATTGATGTCTAAAGTGGCTACTGTCAAGAGCACGGCAGCAGATTATGGGATGTTCTTACTATACGTACTATACTCTATAGTAACCTGAAACGTTGCGTGCGAGGTCTGGTTTAAAACTGGCACCATTCTTTGGGAAAAGGGGTAGAGGGTTAAGCTTGATAGGTGTATAGACACGTCGCACAACGCCAGGTATTTACCCCCCCCCCCCCCTGTGTCCCATATATAAGTATATAATGTCTTTTTGTCACACGGACCCAGTGAAGGGGTCCTGAAAATTTCAGGGAAATTTCACACCACGTCAGGACATTATTTCACGGCTGGCAATGTCATTTGGAAAGCGGCTCTTTTTATTTTCATGGGACAAATTTCTCTTTTTATAGCAATTTTATTCTCATTATTGCATCAAAAAAATTCATTTTTATTTGAGTGATACGATGATTTATTGAATGAGAGCTGGCTTTCTTTGGAACAAAGCTTGGGTCAATCCTAAATACATAATTGTTATAGTTAACAGAAAAAAAACTGAATATTCGAGAATGTTCCCATTTGGCATGAGAATAAATACATTTTTGGCCTATCTGAATAAAAATATATTCGATAAAAGAAGCCTGCCATTTTCATATACAGAGAGAAAACGTTTCGGGGAATTTTTACCATATTATATATGGATATGACGGTATGAGTGACAAAAAATTCACGACGTACCTTACGTTGGTAGGATATTTATTAAGCGAGAATAAGGTACGTTAATGTAAAATAAAGGAAGAGACTGCCAAATAGAAAAAATATAAATTTATAGAATTAAGCACATTTTTACCCGAGATCGCCTCGAGCATCGTTATCCTCGCCGTTTACGAGATACATTATATTTATTATCATTTTCTGAAATCGTCGGAACATGTCGATTCTGTATTTATAATTTTCGCTACGTTAATTTCAAAGTATAAAATGAGGAAACTCATTTTTCTTTGAGGCTTAAGATCGTTACAGTTATTATTATTATTATTTAAAAAATGAGGAGGCTTATTTTTCTCTCAGGATTAATTATGCCTAATTTGACATATTGGGCACAGGCTGGTTTTATTATTATTATTTATTCAAAGGTGAAGGCAGCTTCAAAGCTGATAAAGGCACTTATTTACGGCCCCAATTCAAGTCTAAGCGAGCAAAATGCTGCTTAACTTTGGTAATCGAATGAGAGGCCTTACAAAATTCCATGTATTCAAGCGGATACATATTAAAATTTTTTTTTTTAAATTTGAATTTTTTTTATTTTCTAAATTTGACCGGAGAAATGTTGAAATTATTATCATTCAATAAAATAATGTATATTTTGTTATTTATTATTTCTTCTTATTTTCAATTTTAATTTTCTCGGAACAGGATAAATTATTTGGTTCGGACATTTTTTATTTCCTTTCAGTATCCCCATATCTCAGAATTCGCTAATTTTTTTACATTAATCTTTGTTTACCCGTATTCAGATATACATGATATCTCGGGAGTATGTTTTCATCTTTTACAGCCGAGCCTACTTGAATTTTAAGTTAGTGCCACTTTGAGATTGTCAAATTTCCCATACATTTTCTTGGAAGTGGATTTTTGTTTCATATTGAAATAGTGATTTTTATTTTACAGAATGCTTTTTCGCTTCCCTGAAAAATGCTTATTCTGTTGGTTATCTAGTTCTGTATATTCACCCTTCAGTTTATACTATAAGAAATAAAATGGAACTTCATGTGAATTTTTGGGCTAGATGAGACTAGGAAGAAAATGAGCGTGCGATAGCAGTTTGAGGAAAAAGGGATTGGGACTAAACTTGGGGTGTAGACGATAGCCATGCCCGATAGCGCATGTGGAATCGTGCGGGCCATTGGGCATAGGTCAGGCAGAAGCCAATCCAGCGAAACTTTCGGATATATGATAAAAATTGACTGGAGTCTCTTCTGGAAAGAAATCGGAGCGGGGAGTAAAGCTCAAGAGGGTGAAGGGGTGCGAGGGGGTGAAAGCTACATTTTCGACGGACCCTTAAATCCATGGGATAACGTCGCTCGCTGAAGCACTCGATTTCAGACAGGGCCGGTCTCTTCTCAAAGGAGATTTACTCTTAACCATACAAAGAACTCCTGCTATACCTAATAAATGAAATAGATATAAAAAAAGATCAAAGATTGCATTTATTCGGGCTTATAAAACCTATTTTGCATTTTTTTTCATTCCACATTTTCATATTTTGAATGCAATTTTATATATTTAATCTGAATTTTTATAATAATAATTAAACATATTTTGAGATAAAGGTTAAAGTTGAAAATTCTGTTAAGGGGATATCAATTTGCTAAACTTGAATTTTCGACCGAACTTTAAAGAAAATCAGTAATCACTAGTCATTAAAAATTGAAAAAAAAACCCAGTGAGAAAAAAACGAAATGATAAAAAAGTGAGTTCACCTTCAGGTAAAATTAACTTCTGTTCTGTTGTATTCAATTTACTCCAGAGCTGATCCAAGTTGAAGCAGCTGATGTTCGCTCTGGTATTACCTCTTTATTTACTTACCATTTTCTTGCCTCTGCCAAAAAAGCTTGTAATCGTAATTATAAAACATTTTCTGATTTACATTTGTACTCAATTTATACACGTCTAGAAGTCAGTGTCACTTCCGTTTCTTGTACATTCTTTCATTGTTAATATACTTTTGACCTGAATAAAAATGTGGTGCGAACTATATTTACTGTTTAGAGAGTTTACGCACGTATATGGAAACTTTAAATTTTCAAGTTGGAGTAGATTTGCCTTTATTGTATCTATATACCCATGGGGTGCGTCCAGAGTCGATATCTGGTGCTAGACTTGCCACCGCGTGGAAATAGGGCAGTACATATTCGTTGGAGTTGCGGCCATTTTTGTATTTGTTTGAAATTTTAATGTGGCCACGGACCGACTTTGTCGCGTAGACCGAGGGAATCCGAGCGTAAACAGGTAGCCATTACCTCCGATTTTGAAATAAATTGCGCGCCATAAACTGGTTGGTCCAAAGGAATACAGACGACAGGCTTACCGACATTCTCTTTCCGTGAAGACGCAGTTACAAAAAGTCCCCAGATCCATATAAATCTATTCGATTGTACACATTTTTATTTCATAAATACGGGCAAAATAAGTAAATAGTAAAAACAGGAAAATACTTCATATGAATTTATATAAGTGGACAAAGAAGAGAATTTACATCTTTATAAAATATTCAAATTAAGGAAAAGTCTGGATATTCATGTATAGTTGTAGTAAATTAATAGCTAAACAATCATATGCTTGTAGCATATGAGCCGGAAGCTAGAAGCATAGATTTTGGAGCCCGGAGGTTAACCTACAAGTGAATTGTGTGTGCAAAAACGTAAACGACTGCAAAGACCTGAAGGCAAATGTTGTAATTACACGTGTAGCAATTGCCTGTGTGCACGTGTATCACACGTTATTTTCAACAACAGCCGAAGGCGAACCTGAAACGACCTGAAGATGAGTCGATGACAAGAACTGTAAACTTCAGAAGATTTACTGCCAACTCAAAATTTCTGATCCTGTATAGTGGTTTTCAGACAAATTTGTGCCTGATTATTTTGCAAAATTGGCCGAACCTATATACTCGACATTTTTTAAAATTATGCCACCAGGAATTAGGAAACAATCGATCTCATCTCTTTCTATCACCAGCCAGAGAAAAATTCTGCACTGTCAGAAATATGTTGAAAATTCAACCAAATGTAGTTGAAAATTCAATAAGACGTTTGCGCATACACAATGAGTTTGTGTTAATAAAGGAGATATAATATTTAGGAAAAGAAGAAAACAAAAGGTACGTTGGATTAATATTATCATAATGGGAAAATTTCATTCAGACTATTGGTACTAACTGCTGTATGCTTTTTTAGGTTATGTTTACAAAAACGAGTGTTGAAAAGTTTAATTGGGCGCGCAACTCATTAGGGTAATATAATTCCAACAGACCTTTTGTTTTTCTTCTTTAAAGCTGCTTATTTTCCTAAATATTATATGCACTTTGTTAATCTCGTGGATCACACGACACAAACGTACGAAATAACCCACTGATTCCTTATCAGAATTCTTTCGGTACAGTTAGTGAATTTCAAAGCACAGTATTTTTCAGGAATCTTCATGGGTTTTCTTTAAGATTTTTGAAAAATTATAATTGCCTTGAAATTCACTAATTGTGCCGAAAAATTTTTCTTTTCGTTACTGAAATTTCAATTACATGTGGTTGAAATTTCAACTGCATGGTTGAAATTTCAATTACATGTGTGGTTGAAATTTCATTTACAAGTGGTTGAAATTTCAACCACAGTAATTGTATAAAACTTCAACCACATGTGGTTGAAAATTCAACCAGATATTTCTAACAGTGTGGATCCATCCGGAATAATTGTTCAAACTTTAATTCTAAAATAATTGAAATACTATTTGCACAACTGTGTTGGTGCCTGAAGTACTTTATCTGTATATTGCGCATGCGCACCCATGCTCCCCAATGCAGAAAATATATAGGAGACGAAGTGCGCATGCGCTAATATTATCCTCACATTGTCAGCAGGAATGAGTCACATTTCATATCATTTAGGTGCAGACAAAGTCCAACATTCGATGTGGGTGCTGCACAAATTACTTTTTGTAATGCATTTGCACGGAATTTTTGGTTACGAGGCACGTATAGCGTGCGGGAAATGAGTAAGATGACTTTTCTTAGCTGCTATGTTTGCGTAAATTAAGCAAGCTCTTTCTAACTGTAGCGCATGGGCATTTCGATTCAAAATTACTTTCCAGGTCTGCTGTAAGCATAACCTGACTTCTGGCATTATGTGTGGACTTTTGACAGATTGATTGTGAGTAGTGAACAGTGGTTGGACCAACTAGAAGAGATAAATTATCATAAATCGCTGTGAAATTATCTTAAATATCCAGAAATGTTCAGTAGTTTATCAATTTACCAGAAATTTCCTGAATTTACTAAATTTCTCTTAATTTATTATATTAACTTTTTTTTTAATTTCCGGAGATTTTCGGTAATTTTTAGCACTTTTACGACAAAGGATCCCGCACCAAATACATGGTAAAGAAGGTCTTGGTGGAATTTTCTAAGTTTGTGATATTTTTTAGTTTATTCTCTCCTGATTAAAAAATCCTGATGGCAAAAATTCAAATTATGGACAGTTTTGCGCTATGATGATTTGAATGTCAGATTTGGGTACACTGAGAAAAAAACTTATTTGAATCAAAGAAAATTTCTTTGATTCAAAGAAGTGGTAGAGCAGAATATGGCCGAAGAAATATTTCTTTACATTAAAGAAATGTTTTATTTGTATCTAAGAAACGCTATGCTTAAGACATCGAAAAATTTACTTGAAACTGTGAAATATTCGTTGAGCGAAATAGATTTGTCATTGACCGTAATAATAAGTATTTGATATGATTAGGTGAGTTCCGTAACGTAAAGAAGTATGGCGTCAGTTCAAGAAGATAATTATTACATACAAATAAATGTAACTCGGACTGAGTAAAAGTTTTTTTTGAACCAA
>CAKNWT010257735.1:0-11626 GCA_932066315.1 Andricus coriarius
TCTGGAAATTATCGTGTGACAACAAACAACGTCACCTTCCAGAGGGGCGTCTTTCAGGGCGATACCATGAGCCCTTTGCTTTTTTGCATCACACTTCTGCCTCTATCTCTCGCACTACGAAATTCTTCTGGATACCTCTGTGGCGCAACTAACCAGTGCGAGCATAAGGTCACTCATGTATTTTACATGGATAACCCGTAGCTCTATGCATCTGGTAAAAGCAAACTTCAAACTGCCATAAATATCGTCGCGCAGAGCACAGGAGAGATCGGGATGGACTTTGGATTGGATAAATGTGCTAAAATTCATCTGAAGAACGGAAAGATTGTTGGCGTTCCCGAGGACCCTGAGCTTGTGGATATAAGTGTTATTAAACATCTTAACACTGGGGCGACCTATACACACCTGGGCGTGCCTCAAAGCCGCATTCAGGACGTCATATTAGTAAAGGAGTCTCTCCGAAGCAGATACAAGCATCTTCTTCGAGAGATTTGTTCTTCCAAGCTGTCAGCGTTGAACAAGATATCTGCGACTAACAAGCTTGCTGTCCCGGTTCTACTCTACTCGTTTGAAGTGGTTCAATGGACGAAGAACGAACTTAAGGCCCTTGATGTCACCACACGTAAGATCATGCATATGCATAAAAGCTTGCATAACAATTCGTCAGTTGCGCGATTATACATTTCACGCCGCCAAGGCGGACGCGGATTTCTGAATCTCCAGTGTCATTATAACCGAATTGTTATAAGTACATCTTATATCGTAAACAATGGCAGAGATCCTCTCCTAAAAATGGTCAAGAACCACGAGATGATTGGTGAAGGAGCGTTCCTTTACAATGCCGCGGAGCAAGCGGCCGAGACTCTTGGCATGAATTTTAACATCAGAAGTGAGGAATGTGCATTATTCCATCTAGATGCTTCACTTCTGAAAGCCAAAGTGAAGAAGCCAGAAGTTCAAAAATTCCATCAAGAGCTACTCGACAAGAGAATACACGGAAATTTTCACAGAAATGTAGAAAAACAGTCCTTGTCGAAGGAGCAAACTTTTGCTTTCCTCAGATGATCAGGGCTTAATTCAGGTACAGAGGATTACATTTTCGCATGCCAGGAAGGTGTCATTTACACCTTACGATACCGTGACCGCATCTTATGTCAAGAAGTTCACAGCGATAGGTGCAGAGCGTGTCATGCACACGCAGAGTACCTAGGACACATAATATCTGGGTGTTCCAGCCATGCGGGGACAACGTATATCTACAGACGTAATGCGACCCTAAGACTGCTTTATTACCATTTTTGTCGCTCTTAGGATGTTGGCCGCCAGCCTGCCCTGCCGAACGCTCCTAGGGAGATAGAGTCAATTGTCCGAAGCAAGAAGTGCCAAATTTTCTGGAACTACGATTTTCGGACAGCAGTCTCCGTTGCTCACTTGAGGCCTGACATTGTTCTCCAAGACTTCGAGAAACGAACCATATTCGTGATCGGATTCTCGGCTCCGACCGACTACAACATCACTGCAAAGGAGAAGGAAAGGAGGAGAGGTATCAACACCTTAAAAGGAAGTTGCAACAGCTGTACCCAAATTATTTGGATAAAATAATTGAGTGTCCGGATGCAATAAGGGCACATAAAATTTTCTCACTAACACGCGTATTTTTTAAAGGGAAAATTGGAAAAGGGGTTCGAGATGTGACATCACTCTTTTGTGACCAGTCACTAACATTCGTATTTTTTAAAGCGAGACTTGGAAAAGGGGTTCGTGTCGCGACAGATCACTCTTCTGTGACCAGTCACTAACACGCGTATTTTTCAAAGGGAAAATTGGAAAAGGGGTTCGAGATGTGACATCACTCTTTTGTGACCAGTCACTAACATTCGTATTTTTTAAAGGGAGACTTGGAAAAGGAGTTCGAGTTGCGACAGATCACTCTTCTGTGACCAGTCACTAACACGCGAATTTTTCAAAGGGAAAATTGGAAAAGGGGTTCGAGATGTGACATCACTCTTTTGTGACCAGTCACTAACAAGCGTATTTTTCAAAGGGAAAATTGGAAAAGGGGTTCTACATGTGACAGGTCACAGGAAAAGGGGTTCGAGATGTGATATCACTTTTTTATGACGAGTCACTAACATTCGTATTTGTTAAAGGGAGACTTGGAAAAGGGGTTCGAGTTGTGACAGATCATTCTTCTGTGATCAGTCACTGACAATTATTTTGTTGAAGGGAGAGCTGGAAAGTGCTTCGAGGCATGATAGATCACGAGACGTTCACCAATAAAGTTTTCAATATTTTTTAAAGCAATGCTTACTGCCAAAACAGTTAAAATGCGAAAAGAAATTTCGTTGATGTCATAATTTTCCATAGTAGAAAATTCAAGTCCGGCAAAATTTGCCGTACTAGAAAATTGAAATCCGGGAAAAACTGGAGCTTTCGAGAGTACCACAGGACTCTGGGGCTTACCGCCGTGACACTATTAATATTACAATACTATACAAAATTATTTTACTGCCAAGTAATTTATGATTCGGCCTCCTTTTTTAATTTAAAACGGAATTCCTAAAAAATGTTGCGGAGGGGGCCTGCACGTTTCTAGTTATGCCACTGAACTTATTTATTTAGCATTTTAAAAGTTCGACTGTACTATTTTAAATAGTCATTAAAGCTGCCATTCATACCCAGATGGAAATGTCGTAGTGTATCGGAGTTTACTATCTCCACAGTACTAGTCCAGTACAGCCCACCAGCACATACACCCGCCCGGTAGTTTGCCCAGTACTAGCTGAAGGTTGGCTATACGACCAAGGAAGTACTATGCCAGTAGTACAAAAGACGAGGTTTTAAAAAAATAGGTTTGAAGATGATGTAAGGTGTTTAAAATGACGATACATTAAAGATTTAACTACCGTGCAAACATTTTTTTATACTTTAAAGTTCCATCTTCATATAAAATTATAAAAATTGAGAAAAAATTACTTTCTGTGTTACTGTAAAAAGTTCTTAAAATGGTCCAAAATAAAATAACAATAGATGACAGTATATTCATATGTTCAGAAATGGTTTTTATGTACGTGTGAAAAGTTTTTAATATAGTGTCAAACGACGAAAAAATCAACCGCAATATGTATCATAAAAATGTCATATTAAAAAAATTTGTAAGTTACACAAAAGTCTTGAAATAACAAAATTGTATCTTTTTTAAAAATCAATGTTTTTTTGTGTAATACTTTTTCTTGAATATGAAGAATGTCATACTCTTTAAATAAACTGCAATCTATTCAAATTCTTTCTATGCTTAATAAAAATGCAGCTTGATTATATTTGACTTATTTGCTTATTCGACATTTAAAGAAAGTAAAATAATACTTATAGCTATTGCTGACTTTCGATTAATGATTCTTATTAATATTAATATTATGCTTGACCAATCCGAGTATGTGAGCCCGGATCCGCTGGGCCAAGAATGCCTTCGATCAAGGAAGAGTGGAAGCAATAATGATCAACATTTGAGCATCGTAATTATGTTTATTCAGTGAATGAGATACAAGCTTCTGAATTTGCCAATTTTAAAACGACTCTTGCATGAAAATTGCAGAGAATCCAATTCTCTACAAATTTGTTAGTAGAGTAGGAATTTCTCAAGTGAACCTACGATTTTTGATGTTGGAAGAAAAATTAAAATCAAGTATTGGAAAATAATCTACTCATTAGTATAAGAGCACGTTATAAAATTTTTTGAGAAAAATCCATTTGTTTATTTACAATGTCCGATTAAACATTTCTGCATCGTTTGATTAACAAATTATTATTTCGTAAACTATTCATGGAAAATTGATGAAAATTTTAGGGAATGGTGAAAAATAAATGCATTTCACAATAAAATTCTGAAAAATGTGCTATTTGTTATTGATGCTAATTTATATCATTTTTTAATAAACAAATGGCGATTTGACCCTGTTCTACACACGATATTTGAAATTTTTTTAAGTAGTGGGAAGCCTGAACGCTTACGATCCAGAAACCGTTTCAACTTTTTTGTGCTCGCTCTTTGGATTAATGATAAATAATATTGTTTAGCGCCGCGAGCCGCATGCCGCGGTGACCCCACGAGAGGGCGTTCACAGGCTTGTGCTTGCCGGTTCTTATAAAACGCGATTTTTTTGCGAAGTCGCAAGCTTCGTATTTTAGCAAAGAGAATAATGAAATCAAAGAAGGGGAACTTGTGATAAGCATAAATGTTGCAGAAAATTGCATGCTTCATGTGCAAAATGCAATCCAGGGCCATCATTGGGCAAATAATGAAGCCGCTCTCCATCCGTACGTAATATATTACTGCCAAAATGGAAAACAAAAGCACGACAGTTTCGTCATTATTTCAGAAAAATTGACTCACGATACGAGCGCAGTTCATTTACTCAATTCGAGAGTTATTGAGTAATTAAAAGAACCCATATGGAAAAATTTCGTGCCGCTGTACCATTTCTGTCTAGTCCGCCTTGACTCGACACCGGCGCGCCACAAGCTGACTGTCCAGTGGCTAGGCTGGGATGTAATGCTCGGATCGACTAGTTTCTAGACAGATCGGCTATTTTGATAAAAAATAATTAATAATTAAATGATATAATTCTTTGTTATGCCATAACAGTCCAATATATAAATTTTGCAGTTATTTAAAAATATAAAAAAAGTTTTTGTACAGAAAAAAATGAAGAAATGAGTTTCCGTAAGTCTCTTGTATATAAGCCGGGTGTCGAACTTCTGATGTAATTTCCTATTACATTCTTGTAACTTTGTCCCGTCGCCTTAATACCTCGGCCATCTAAAAGTTTAATTTTTTTTCATTTTTGTCTGATCTGAATTCCAATTCATTACATCCTAATATTTATTTCAATAAAACATGAACAATTTTCTAAGCATTAAAAGTGCTTGAATGTAAATATATCATTGAAAAAAATAAATTTTGTATGATTTTACTTGCGATTAGGCTACGAAATAATGATTGTTTATTATTTCAAAGAATTAATACGTTAGGCTTAATTATCATTTACGCAACAAATATATAACTAAAATAAATTTAAAAAATCATTTATAATAATATTTGATTTTCTGGAATATCATCAATATTATGCATAGCATTATACATATTAAAATTATTAAAAATTCAATATAAATTTGTTATAACTTTACTATAACTTTACTATATATAATTCAATTGAAAGAAAATGTTTTAAACATTCAAAAAAAATTGTGCTTAAGAATACAGTTCTTGTATTAAGAGTTCGATCACCTTTAACAAATATTCTTTACTGTCTTAAATCTGTAATGGTGTAAAGTTAATTAATGCTTAAACATTAGTGCAATTGTGTTTTGTAATTTCCTAAATCTTTTATTCAAAAATTATTGTTTTCTCAATTCACCTCTGTAATTTTTGTTTGAGTCCAAACCGTGATTCTATCTGGGAACTAGCTAAAATCTGTATAATCTTTGTATATTCAAATTCGTAACGATTTCCTAGATAGCGTCAAGACTGGGACTAGACAGCAGAAAGCTTTGAATCAAACACCAAGCAAAACTAGACAGCGCCAGTGTAGCGCCAGGCTAGTATTGCGTGAATAGACAGGCTTGAGAAAAACTGTACTGGTTTGAGCATGGTTTAAGACTGCCACGAAATTTTTTCACACGGGAAAAATTTGGGGATGAAAATGTGAAAAAGAATTTTCACTTTTATGATGGGGCTGCATCGCAGTATAAAGATAAATTCAATTTCATCAATCTTACGAAACATCAAGAAGATTTTGGGATTAGTGCTCAGTGGAATTTTTTTGCGACCTCTCACAGTAAGGGGCTTGTGGCGGTATCGGCGGGACTCTATTTCAGGGTGAATTTATTGTATGCCATATATGCCTTAGACGTAAAATAAGAATTTCTGATATTTTCATAATTCTGATGAACGGTATATAGGCGGAATATTCCGTGCTTCATGGAATGCTGAGATGCCCTTGTGGCGCACGCCTCTCGAGCGGGTATCGTGGCACGCGGCTCGCGGCGCTAAACAATATTATTTATCATTAACCCAAAGAGCGAGCACAAAAAAGTTGAAACGGTTTCTGGATCTTAAGCGTTCAGGCTTCTCACTACTTAAAAAAAATTTCAAATATCGTGTGTAGAACAGGGTTAAATCGCCATTTGTTTATTAAAAAATGATATAAATTAGCAACAATAACAAATAGCACGTTTTTAAGAATTTATTGTTAAATGCATTCATTTTTCACCATTCCCTGAAATTTTCATCAATTTTCCGTGAATAGTTTACGAAATAATAATTTGTTAATCAAACGATGCAGAAATATTTAATCAGACATTGTAAATAAACAAATGCATTTTTCTCAAAAAAATTTATAACATGCTCTTATACTAATGAGTAGCTTATTTTCCAATACTTAGTTTTAATTTTGCTTCCAACATCAAAAATCGTAGGCTCACTTGGGAAATTTCTACTCAGTAACCTTTTTTACCCAGAAATGCAAAATACGCGTAGAAATCGACGAAAATATAAAATCAAAGATGGCGGACACTTTAGATAATTAACTATTGGACAATTATGTGATTTCTTCATCTACTCCGCGGGGGACACTTACCTGCGTCGAAAGTTCTCCGTCCGTTTTTCATCATCAGCCACGGACTATGTCAATTGCCTGATGAGATGAGATGATCAGATGAGGTGGCGGATTTAGGTATTTGCCGCCTTTAGGCTAAGAGAAATTTGCCGCCCTTAGGCTAACACAAATTAACTACTAGATTTTGAAAGTGTCCTCTGGATGTTTTCTTAGAGCTACCATCTGCCACTCCATAGATTTTTAGTCGCTTGCTTCCTGATGGTCTAGGAAGTTTCTTACAATGCGACAGGTGTTTAATAAAACCACCTTCTGAGCTGCTGCCAGTACCCTACCAACTCCTAAATGATCAAGATGTTCAGTGCATCTTACGTGCACATTACCTGTAGCCGAAATCACAATAGGATGAATAGATGCAGTTTTCACATTCCTCCGTATTGTCATTAGTTCATGCCTTAGCTCGCTATACTTATGGATCTTGGTTGTATAGGTTGCCTGCAAACTCCGGTTAAGTGGGCAAGCAATGTCGATGATTTAGACTCTTCCACCTTTTTTCTCTCGCATCGGAATATTGGGTCGAATAGCTCGGATATAATGATCCGTCTGGATAGTAACATCCCAATGTAAGATGTAATCTTCGTTTTCTAAAATGGGCACTGGAATGTGTCTATAGAAAATCTATAGAATTGTCCTAGGTTTAGGACAATTTGTTGATGTATAATGCCCGCCACATAATTATATCTGTGCGTATATTCTCTCTAAGCCATTACGCGACAACCAACAATACAGTGGCGCAGCCAGGAATTTTTTTCGGGTGTGGGGGAGGGGGGGCTGACCTCAGGGAAGAAGGGCAAAAAAGGTTATCCGAAAAATAAAATGACGTAATATTAAAGTTAACAAAAATAATTGCTTAAACAATTTATTATTGTTTTTAATAATATTATCTTTGAATAATGTTAGAAAGTTGCAGTTTTTTCTAAAATTTTGAACTTTTTGTCTACTTTTAACTTACAGTGTGGTAATAATTGATGAAATTCAAGAAACAATTGTTCAAACAAATTATTATTGTTTATAACTATCTTCTCCTATATTAATGCTAGATAGTTACAGTTTTTCTGAAGTTTTTCATTTATTGTCAACTATTCACTTAAGGCGAGGTAATTATTACAGCAATTTTACAAAAATAATTTTTTACGCAAAATATTATTGTTTATAATTATCTTCTTTTATATTAATGCTGGATAGTTGCGGTTTTTTTCTGAAATGTTTTACTTCTTGTTAATTTTGCACTTAAATTAATGAAATTTAACAAAACATAATTGTTTAATTACATTATTATTGTCCATAACTATCTTCTCCTATGTTAGTGCTAGATAGTTGCTGTTTTTCTGAAGTTTGTCACTTGATTGTCAACTTTTCACTTAAGGCGAGTTAATTACTACAGAAATTTAGCAAACATAATTTTTTAAACAAAATATTATTATTGTTTATAATTATCTTCTTTTATATTAATGCTGGACAGTTGCGGTTTTTTATGAAATTTTTCACTTTTTGTTAATTTTTCACTAAAATTAATGAAATTTAATAAAACATAATTGTTTAATTACATTATTATTGCCTATAACTATCTTCTCCTATGCTAGTGCTAGATAGTTGCTGTTTGTTTCTCAAATATTAATTTCTCCACTTTTTACTTCGTGAGATAATAATTAATGCAAGTTAAGAAACAATTGTTTAAGCACTTATTATTGTTTACAACTATCTTCTCGGAATTTTTCAGCTTTTCTTTAACTTTTTAGTTAGGAACAAATCTGAGCGTCCACAAGAAAAGGGCACTTATAGCCAGTATGGAGTTACATACAGAATCATGTTGCCGGATAACTTCCCGGCATTTTAAGCCCAGGACAAACCGCTTAGGTTGAAAAACGAGCCGCCGGGGCATGTTTGAAGTTGGAAAATGAAATATACCAATTGCCGCTGGCTTTCAGGATATAAATATAGTGTCAAAAGATTCAGTATAGGTCTTAATATTCCTAACTTAAATCCCATAATAACCGCCCACAAGGGCCCTTTTCATGCGGACGCCCACAAATAATAAATATTAATAATCATATTAACAAAAAGGCTCGCATGGAAAATTTATATTTAATATGATTCATATAGAAAATTTGAAAAACATTTCAAATATCTATTTTATTTCAGACAAATATATTAACAAACAAAAAAGAGATTGCTTAAAAAATTATTCTCTTTATTGTTTATTTATTATATCTTCATAACTATAAAGACAAAGTAAAATAAAGAATTTAAAAAAAAACTGCAACTTTCTAATTCTCAAGAGAAGATAGTTCTAATCAATAATAAACTGTTTGAACAATTATGTTTGTTAACTTGACTTAGTTATTACCTCACAAAGTGAAAAGTTGACAAAAAGTGGATAATTTCAGAAAAAGCCGCCACCATGTAGCATTACTATAGGAGAAGATAGTTATACGCAATATTAATTTGTTCAAACAAGTATATTTGTTAAAAATAATAATGAATTGTTTAAACCATTTTTTCTTAACTTGAATTAATTTTTATCTCACTTTAATTGAAAATTCGACAAAAAGTGGAAAATTTCAGAAAAAACTTTGACTTTCTAGCATTATCCTGAGACAATATCATTATAAATAATAATAAATTAGAAAAAAATTATTCAAGTTTAATTTAATTGATTATTGCCTCACTCTAATTGAAAGGTTGAAAATAAGTTGAAAATTTCGGAAAAACCGCGACTTTTTAAATATATTCCAAGAGAAAATTGCTAAAAACAATAATAAATTGTTTGAAAAATGCATAGGTTATCATTATAACGTACTATTTTATGTATTCGCTGTGGGTTGTGTTTCACTAAAGTCAGTCGCAATTCTGCCTTGGTACAATAAAGAACGTTCTAAAGCCGTCTATAATTATTGCACCTTATTTATTTAAAGCTTTAATCCTAATAGGTTATGCGCCCAGCTTATCGCGAATAAACAAACAAATAAAAAAACAAATAATTCGTGTGAACAGTTTGAAAGTATTCAAAATGGAAAATAGAGTGAATAAACGCAACATACAACCGTTTGACGGGGAAAAGTATACGGTTTGGAAATTTCGAGTGCAGTCGTTGCTTTCTGAACTTAGTGTGAGAGATGTTTTAGACAGTGATCCTCCTAGTGATATCTCGGACGAGTGGCGCAAAAAGGATTCTACTGCAAAAAGTGTGATCGTGGAATATTTGGGTGACTCGTTTTTCAGTTTCGCTAAAGAAAATATAACCGCGTGGCAGATCTTTCAAAATTTGGACGCTATTTATGAAAGGCGTAGTCTAGCATCTCAACTGGCTCTACGTAAGCAACTCTTGAGTTTGAAACTACAAGGTGAAGTTACCCTGCTACAAAATTTTACCAAATTTGACACCATAATTGCCGACTTGATAGCAGCAGGTGCCTCACTTGACGAGATGAATAAAATATCTCACCTATTACTAACCTTACCCAGTATGTACGATGGCATTGCAACTGCGCTGGAAACATTGGGTGACGATACAATGACACTGGCTTTTGTGAAAACACGACTTTTAAACCATGAAGTCAAACTGATAAAGGAAGAACGATCTACCACCACCCTTAAGGTTTTAAATGCCACTGCAAATTCTCAAACACCGGAACCAAGTGGGAGTAAAACAACGCCAAAACGTGGTAAATGGAAGCCCCATAAATTCTTCAAAAGGCAGCAACAAAAGCCAAATCCTGCCGCATCTAACAAAAATGGATATAAATCTCAATATAAATTATCAACGATGACGTGTGAACATTATGGACGCCACAATTATGAAAAATCTGAATGTTATTTTTATAAAAGAATGATTCAACAAGAAGAAAGATCACGAAATCTGAAACCTGTTCAAACAAATATTGCACGTGCTGATGGTTTTGCATTTATGATGGGTCAACCACATCCAACCAGCTCAACCTGTAGTGATGAGATTTTATTCTTGCTGGATTCGGGAGCAACAGATCATATCACCAACAGAGAAGATGTGTTTGCATGCTGTCATACTTTACCATCACCGATGAAAATATTAGTAGCGAAGACAGGACATTCTATCACAGCGATCAAGCGCGGTACCATTCAAGTGGTTACAAATCTAGGGATGGAAGGAACTCTGGAAAACGTTTTGTACGCGCCGGATGCTGCTTTTAATTTGCTGCCTGTTCGACGTATACAAGAAAAGGGTATGAAGATCATTTTCGACACCAATGGGGTCAACTATTGAAAATGGTAAAAGGGAAACCATGTTAACAGGTAAGCCTTTTAATGGTTTATTTGGAGTCGAATTTACGATTAATAAAAACTTAGAAAATGGAAGTCACATCAATGTTAGTAAAACTAATAATTCTTTTAAGTTATGGCATGAACGTCTTGGTCATATAAGCGATTCTAAATTTGATCAAATAAAACATCAAAAACTATTTGAAGATGTTTCTGACATCGAAGACGTTAAGCCTACAAATGAATTATGTGAAACTTGCATATTTGGAAAGCAAGCGCGACTTCCATTCAATAAAGTTAAAGATAAGACCCAAGTTACAAGACCCTTATTTGTTGTTCATACAGATGTGTGTGGACCCATAACACCACCCACCATTGACAATAAAAATTACTTTGTAACTTTTATCGATGATTTCACTCATTATACAGTCACATATTTTTTAACGTTCAAACCAGAAGTTGTAAATGTATTTAAAGATTTTGTGGCAAAAAGTGAAGCGCATTTCAATTTAAAAATTGTTAATTTATATTGCATCAATGGACGCGAATATATAAGTAATGATTTTAAAGAATTTTGCTCAGAAAAAGGAATAATGTTCCATTTTACAGTACCCTATACACCTCAGAAAAACGGGGTAGCTGAACGCATGAAACGAACCATTACTGAAAAAGCGCGTGCAATGGTAAACGCAGCAGATTTAGATAAACAGTTT
>CAKNWT010257737.1:0-12838 GCA_932066315.1 Andricus coriarius
TTTCGCTGTTACTACTTCTACTGCTGCTACTAAAAAAATAGTTCACATAACGGAAGTGGATGCATCACGCAAGACAAACAAACATCTCATTTTAACCACATTATACGCAC
This sequence comes from Andricus coriarius, assembly GCA_932066315.1. NCBI lineage: Eukaryota > Metazoa > Arthropoda > Insecta > Hymenoptera > Cynipidae > Andricus > Andricus coriarius. Next base: position 111 of record CAKNWT010257737.1, read on the forward strand.
TCAATAACGCATGCAGTAAAAACGCTATTGTTGGTCTTGAAGTGCAGTCAGATGGCAGTTTTCAACCTATTGTAAAAATCGTGTCTAACAAGCTACACGGAATAACATTTGGGGCGACAACATGGTCAAAATTTCAGCAACGGTTTAAATTTATAAGTACCTACTTTGAATCTGACGGCTATTCAATGCCAGAACTGGAACCACTCGATATCAATGATTACATAGTGAAGTTCACGACCCCCTTCAGTGAAAAGACTATTCTGTTCGACAAAACACCTGTTCCCGAGGGTGATTGTGAGGATGGTAAAAATTCTTGTAAAATCAAGAAACAAAAAGTTTTAGTGTCTGCAGTGGCTATGTAAAAAGCTAGTTTCATTGGTTTAAACAATATAATGTTGTGTGCAAGTGAATATTTTGGAATGCTTCAAGCTTTACGTATTTTGGTAGAAAAGTGTGACGAGTTTAAAAATCTAATCTATGAATATTTATCGTCGAAATTTAACGACTATTATATCGATATTATTTATCATGAAATTGGCGCTGTATTATTGACCCATGTAACTTCTAGTGTGCGAAAAAATGTACTAACAAGAATCACGTTCAACTAACCATGTTGGATCATTATGGAAAGGTGTTACATTACATATGTCTACTTCAACTATATGTAATAAACATTGATAATTATGTGTGTTATATTTTTTTTCCAAACTATTTTAATCAGTAAATGTGACTAAACTGAAATGTATAATGTTATGTTTTCATTTAAAAATCCTTCCCTCTGGTATATAAGAAGTTATGTTTTCATTTAAAAATCCTCTCCTCTGGTATATAAGTAGAAATATATATATATATATCTGTTAGGTACTGCCGACTCATATGGTTTCTGCTGTGAAAATATTCTAAAAAGAACACGTTAAGTGAAAGGGGGAGTGGTGAAACGTAAAGTGAAAGGGTTAGCACGTAACCATTAGAGCGATATAATTAGGGTAATATGTAGGGAATGGTGTCAACTATTCATAGACACACTACCAAGGGTGAGGGGGGCGAGGGGGGCCGGCGCCATAGTGCGGTAAGGGGAGTTAAGGAGTAGTGGAAGGGGTGTCTGGTAGAAGTGGTGCCTTACTACTCATGTCAATGTATAAATTCCTGAAAATAAACCAAGAATCTAACGATAAAATTTGGACAACCACCACAAAATGCTCCTATTTCAATAGGAGCATTTTGAGGTGGTTGCCCAAATTGAATCGTTAGATTCTTGGTTTATTTTCAGGAATTTATACATTGACATTTCAAGTCCGCATTAATCATTTCAGTACGAAAACAGCACTGCTGGGGGTTCATTTTTTATAAAGTATTCCTTCTAAAGAGTTTTGAACTGCTTGACGTGAACTGGCGAATCAAAGCCAAAAAGCAACACTGGGAGTTTATTAGGCTGTCTGGGTGCTTTTCTGGAACGCTTAGCGTTGAAGTTAGGATGGTAGCGTTGACACGAAAGGAGAATTCTGTAAAAGGTACTTGAGAGTGCTTGACATAAACTGGTTGATCAGTGCCCAATTGCAACGCTGGGTATTGATTCTTTTGTCTGGCCATTCAACTTCAACACTTTGCGACGAACTTGGGATGCTATATTTCAATCATAAGTATAGCGTTTGTCGTGCGTTTGTGAATGATCTATTTGTATCATCGATTTAGACAACCAAACGTCTCTTGATAGTAGAAATCGAATTTCGCGTTTGAACTTCGATAACATGCAATTATATGAACGCTTTGTGCTTTGCCTAAGCGCTTAGCGTACCACACGAACGCTTAGGGCTTATCACTTACAACGCGATTACATCGCATTGTTCGTCCGTGCAATCATTTTTCTACATAAACAAGATTTCCACCCCGTGTGGAAACTTTGTCATGGCGCTAGCTGGGCCCAAAATAGGAAAAACTTTGCCTCAAATAGGGGATTTAGACAGGACCAAACCACAAATGAAACGCCTAACCCGGCCAGAGCCTAACTTACCGACCGACTTGGCCCCAACTTGCCTTTAATTATTTTTCTATGCTCAGCCACATTATAATTACAAATTTTTTATTCAAAAGAAACATTTCAAGTAGCTGAACATTTTAAGAAAACTCTTATTCCTGAATCGGCTTATTCGGCGTCAGCTTCTTCTTTCGTTTGTCATCCCAATCTTTGGAATTAGTGGAGACCTATGCTAACATGTGAAACGTAATTGAGGTTATGTTTTCCAAACTTTAAAATCAGGTAAAATACATGGAGGAACTTAATTTTTCTCCGAGGAATTTATTTTGTACTTCAAACTATCAAAAAATTCACATAGTACTATTGCACTGAAATAAACTTCTTTGAAAGCGAATCAGAATTACGCTTGCAATTTTCAACCACAAAATTCCCTTGTTTTATTATAGCGAAGTTGCCGCATTACCAAAGAATGAATCGAAGAGACCAACAATTGATATTAAAGTTCGGCGCGCAAATTCAAATTTACATGAAACTAAATAAAAGCAATGGAGCCAGACGGTGTTGACGTTTTGAAAATTTAAATGATTCAATAATATAAATTGGAAAAAGATGATCGTGACAGAACTGGTAAACCTAATTTTAAATAAAATTATTTACAATTATTTTGTATATCATTAAGCTATTTCCCTTTCGGCGAGCCTCTAGGGGTAAGCGTGACACTACCCGATTCGGGTAGTGTTTTTTAGGTGGATTTGTAGTAAATGGGCTCACCACACCCACGACCGCCAACAGCAACGCAGTAGTATCAGACGGTCACCCATCCAAGTACTAACCGCGACCAACACTGCTTAACTTCAGTGATCTAACGGGAACTGGTGCTTCCAGCGTGGTATGGCCGTTGGCCATTATTTAATTAATAAAATATTCAATTATTTGAAATTTGATTTTTCGGTAATCTACATTTTATAGATTAATTATTTTTCATTTTTTATTTTTGAAGGATAAAAAAAAACAATATTTCAGAAAGCGTAATTCTGTAAAATAATGTATAGTTTATTAAATGAATAAGGAGTTATTAAACCAATTTAAATTAAAATTTTGAACGCGACAAGTGCTTTTCACTTTCGGCATTTTTGATCATTTGAATCACACTTTAATAATTAATACAGACGAAAACACAAAAAAACTCGCGAACATAACCTCAAACCAACCTACTTGTGTTCAAGAGGTTCAAGATGGAGCCCGACTGAAAACAGATGAAGAGCCAAGTTGATGGCGCTGTAATCAAGAGCTATGAAACAGAGTTGGTTTAAACTAGATTTAAGATATTAACCCTGTTGTAGCCATAAAATAATTTTCCAAGTTGGGGCCCAACTTGTAACTGGGCAAACATTTGGCAATTTCCACACGGGACAGGCGAAATATGTACCAAAATCTGACATTTAATTCGTCATAGTGCAAAAACTGTTCATAATTTGAGTTTTTGCCATAAGGATTTTTTGATCAGGAGAGCATAAACCAAAAAATGTCAAAAACTTTGATAATCCCACCGGGACCGTTTTCACCATGTATTTGGTGCGGGGCCCTTTAAAAATATTTTATAAATTTTCGGAAAATCATTTAAGTTTTAAAATATTTTTCATCTCTTCAAAACTCGAATGTATGTCAAAATTTGACAAATTCTTAAAAATTAAAAACAATGCCTTAAAACCTTCGAGATTTTTTTACATTTTTAGAAATTTTCAGAGAAATGTTAAGAAAATTTTCGTATTCTTTCAAAATTATTAAGAAGGTTCTTAATTTTTTTTTGAATACTAAAAACTGTTGTTTGGTTTAAAATTGTTTGAAATTTCTTAAATTTTAAATTATGTTAACATCTTTTTAAAAGTTAAAAATCTTTGAAATATCTTTTGAAATAATTCAGTTTTCCTACAAAAATTTTGGATTGTCTTAAAATCTTTTAAGTTCGTTTCTAAATAAATCATTCTAAAACATACCATACATGATTTGAAACTTTTCCAAAAGACTTATTATCGGTACCGCTAACTAGTTTCTTACGGGTACCGACAGTTTACAAATTTCGTAACTTAAGATATTGTAAGTTTTTTAAATTATTTGATTTTCTTATATCTTTAAAAGTATGAAAAAGTTAAAAAATTGTATACTGCGGTAGCAAAATGTTAATAACAGCATTATTTCCTAATATTGAAATATAAAACAAATATTATAATGAGATATCATGTGAAATTAAAGTGCTCTCTTTTATTATGAAATAAATCACTTATTTAGAAACTTTGATTTACGCAACTGATGGTGCAGTAAATTCGTAATATTTATTAATAGACTTAAGTAATAGCCAGTTATAACTTAAACATGCTTTTTTCAGTGACTGGCAAAATTCTTAGAAACTAAAAACAAATTTAGTTGCAAGAATAAAAACCGAACACATTTGGACAAGCACAAATATAGGTTTCATTTTGAAAAGAAAGCCAATTTTAAAAAGACAGGCTTTAAAAAGTCAAAAAATAAAAATTAATTGTTCTTTATTAGGAGATTTACAAACATGTCCTCTTCTTCTTTTCGTATCTTGCTTTGTTTATGCAATCAATAATATCAGTATATTTTAGAACAAATTAAAAAACAGAAATTCAAAATGAACAATTTTTTCTTTCTCTGATTATTAATTAAATTATTTGAGCAAAATATTTTATTTTATTTTTATTGTACCAGGTGTATAAGCTTAAATCCGCTGTTTGCTCAGAGATGGCGGTAGTGAACATATTTAGCTACAATAGAAACGTCATGCTTTTTTTTGTGTGAGTTCGACACCTGGCTACATAAATCAGTGCACATATTCACTTTTTTTATACAACAACATAAATTTTTCCTTGAGTAATCATGTCTAGTTTTGTGCCAGAAAAGGAGCATTTGCGGGAAGCTCTACTTTTTTGCTTCAATTTGAAGAAATCGGCTGCCGAATCACATCGAATGCTTGTGAAGGCCTATGGTGACAGTGCTTTATCGGAAACAACTTGCAGAGACTGGTTTCGTCGGTTCAAAGACGGTCATTTTGACTTGAGTGACAAAAAGCGTGAAAATCGGCCCAAAAAAGTTGAGGACCATGAATTACAGGCTCTTTTGGATGAGGACGATACACAAACACAAAAAATGCTTGCCGAACAGTTAGGTGTTACTCAACCGGCCATTTCCATGAGTTTACATGCCATGGGAAAGATCCAAAAAATGGGAAAATGGGTACCCCATGAATTGAACGATAGGCAGATGGAGCGACGCCAAAATACATGTGAAATCTTGCTTGCTAGACACAAAAGAAAGTCGTTTCTGCATCGTGTGGTGACTGGAGACGAAAAGTGGATTTATTTTGAGAATCCGAAACGAAGAAAAGCGTGGGTCGATTCCGGACAACCATCAACTTCTTTCTCAAGACCTAATCGCTTTGGACGCAAGACGATGCTGTGCGTTTGGTGGGATCAGCAGGGTGTCGTCTACTATGAGCTATTAAAACCTGGTGAAACTGTCGATGCTCACCGCTTCCACCAACAACGAATCAAATTGCGCCGTGCTTTGCGTGAAAAAAGGCCGGATTATGAAGAAAGACATGAGAAGCTGATTTTTCTTCACGACAACTCCCCATCGCACACGTCAAAAATGGTCCAAAACTACTTGAAAACACTCAACTGGGAGGTGCTACCTCATCCCGCTTATTCACCAGACCTGGCCCCTTCTGATTACCACCTGTTTTCGTCGATGGGTCACGCGCTCGTTGAACAACACTTCGATTCGTACGAAGACGTCGGAAAATGGATTGACGAGTGGTTTGCATCGAAAGATAAAGACTTTTTTTGGCGTGGTATACACAAATTGCCCGAGAGATGGGGAAAATGTATAGCAAGCGAGGGAAAATACTTTGAATAAAGTTTATTTTATTTTCTGCAAAAAAACGACTTTCTTTTGCCTAATAAACAGCGGATTTAAGCTTATACACCTGGTATAATCATTGACTCATTTTTCAAGTATATTTGTAAACAATTTAATACGTCTACTTGTTGGGTATGTAACTTTTTATATTGTCAAAAATAATCTTTCATCCTAATAAAATTTGTCTCTTAATTCTGCACTTTTAATAAAAGACAATGGTAATATAATAAATAAAAATAATGGACTATGGTGGTTAATAATTGTGCACTTTTCAATTAGTGCTAATGGCAACTCCTCAAGCAGAAACTTTAAAGATAAATCATTCCAGAAATTGCTAACTTTCATCATTTACCGAAACGCAACGTGTACCTTCAAAGTAACTCTTAGGTACATCCGCCAAGAGGGCGCAGTTATCAGCGCATGTTTTTCACATTTTCTGAGATTCTCTTATTCTATTAGATCGGCAATCTCTCACCTCATTTCTGGCAGCATTATACTCTACTAAAAATCTGAGGCTGCATTTCCGGTCGTATTTGCGCCCGCATTTTTGGGCGCGTATAAGAAACAGCATTTGCGGCCGCATTTTGAAATTAACAAAGTTGATTGAAATACGTAATAAGCTTGCTTGCAGTAAATTTTCAAAGTGAACGCACATTTGTTAATTATACGCGCCTGAAAATGCGGGCGCAAACGCGACCGCAGATTTTCAGTAGTATACACTATCTTTATTTCAAAGAACCCCGCACCAAATGTACAGAAAATAGCTTTTTGTGGAAAATTCTAAATTAATTTTTTTTTGTATTTTCGAACCTGCAAAGCAATAATCCAAAAGAAAAAAGTAAGAAAAATAGACAGTTTTTTAACAAAAAATTGTCAAAGTTTCAATTTTTACATGTATTTTAATAGAAAAATGCTTATTTTAGTGAACAGTTTTTTTTCTCCTAAACTCTTTGTTAGATTTTGCTAAAAGTTTCACATTTTGACTATCAGTCTTACCGAAACAAAAGGTTTATATCTAAAATCTAGAAAGATTAACGGTTTTTTGGGTATACAGCATGTTATGAGGGTGTTTTCATACTTTAAACATCCAAGTATGGAAATCATCATTTCCTAGTAACTGAAGTCACTGAAGATTTTTTATTTAAATGCTAGTGTATGAAATCACTTTCAAAGAAGTAAAGGAAGCGTGCATAGCATGGATATTATACATGTGAATTTACTTCAAGGGTTGTTTTATCATCCCTTGAATATTTAATCCGAAATATCGACATTTCTTAATGACTAAAATTACAAAAAGTTTTCTGATTTATCTATGAGGATAGGAATCATATTAAAGGAAATAGGGAACGTGTAGAACGACAAGGATGTCTTTGAATTTTTCTAGAGGGTTGTTTAATCATCCCTTACTTAGAGAAGCAAAGAAATTAACTTTCGTTTGGCTCAAAGCCAAACCCCAGGGGCCTTCCCACTTTCAAGCAAAAGATATTATATCCCCTGCTTATTGCAGCCAGGCGCCAAATATTTATATCACAAACACTAGTACACAATTAAGTTCGTTTTCACTCGAGAAATACCAAGGCCTGACCAGAGACGCGCGCGTACCAGACGACTGGAGGTTCATGTCTTGACCGCTTGGAGCGCTATATCACTGGTTGAATCTATCATTTGGCGTCACTGGTATATTCAGTAACGATATTTTAGTTAAATCACTTACTGATTTACCCAGTGAAAGTGGAAAAATCACTGGTTCACCAGTGATAATTCAAAATACTGATTCAACCAGTGTCAATTTCACTGGTTCAGTTTAAGAGAGTATTAAAATACATGTAAAAATTGAAACTTTGACCATTTTTTGTTAAAAAACTGCCCATTTTTCTTACCTTTTTCTTTCGGATTATTGCTTTACAGGTTCGAAAATACAAACAAAATTTGAATTAGAATTTTTCACAAAAAGCCATTTTCTGTACATTTGGTGCGGGGTCCTTTGTTACTTTTTGAAGATTTTTAAGTTCTACATAACCTCATAAAAGTTCCTCATAACTTTCAAACCGAACTTAAACAAAAAAAGAAAAGATTTTTAGTCTTTCCGAGAATAAATCCATGAACCTGTATTCTATTATATTTTATTTCTTGAAATCATTAACGATGATTTTCGCAATACAGCAATGCATTTTGCATACCCGGTATTCGCGACCCAGCTTAACATTTTTGTACTGGAACCTCGGAGGATCCTTCGCATGTTCCTGCACACGAACCTGTACAGGTAATCTTGACGGTTCCTATGCAGGAATTTGGCAAAGGAAACTGTATATGGTCCTGCAAAGGAACCTGCACCGACAAATGAACCTTTATTAGGATCCTGTACATCAGGCCTCGGCGGCGAGAAGAAATTCGGAGATTCCAGCTCCTTTAACAGATGTGGATCTCTCGCTTCGCCTCTCCCACCACGAGTCTCTCCTCTACTCTAAGAGTTCGGGGTGGTGGTACATTCTGACGTCATAGAACCAGGTTTCGAGTACCGCAGTGGGAAGTGTTCTTTGGGGTTACTGAGATTAGAAATTATTTTATTTTTAATATAATTGCTTATGAACTTGATGGTGTATAATTTAAGAAATATTAAATAATAATAATATAATTTATAAATTAATAACATTGAGCACATTACGTGTATAATGGAAGTAGTCAATAGAAAAAAACATTACATGTTAGGAGGCCTATATATATTGATCATATATATTATATACTTATGTTTTGATATCTCCTTAAATGCAACAAACACTATGAATTGAAAGTAAATACTTAATAAGAAAAATACATTCGGAGCGGCATACCGTGTTTAAAATTCTTAAAATGATCGCAAATATCGTTGTAAATAAATACATTTGGAGTTACCAATAATCATGTATGAACCGGTGTGCATCGTGATTTTTGCAAGTAGTAACTAGCTGTCACAGTTTCAGTGAAAACTGTCTTGAAATTAATGTAAATACAATTGTAACTAAATAAATATAAGAAAATTAGCACAATCGTCATGAAAGCTGCAGTATTTTACGTACAAGCAAACTGAAATATTACATTTCAAAACATCCTATTAAAATTGAAGATTTGCTCAGTGTTATTTATTTATAAATCATATTATTAATAATTAATATTTCTTAAATTATACATCATGAAGTTCATAAGCAATTATATTAAAAATAAAATAATTTATAATCTCAGTAACCACAAAAGAACCCTTCCCACTACGGTACTCAAGACCTGGTTCTATGACGTCAGAATGTACCACCACCCCGAACTCTTAGAGTAGAGGAGAGACTCGTGGTGCGAGAGACGAAGCTAGCGATCCACATCTGTTAAAGGAGCTGGAATCTCCGAATTTCTCCTAGCCGCCGAGGCCTGCTGTACATGTTTCTCTGCAAAGAAAATTGGGCGCAGGTTCCTGTACAGAAAGCCACCAAATAAACCTTTAGAAGGATCCTGTACAGAAACGCGTATCGGTTTCTTTACAGAAGGCCATCACGGAAACTTATGTCGCTCACAGATTTCAAGTTGCATTTCCTTAATTCCCTTGAAGATCTAACTCACTTTCGAGAATGCCAAGCCACTAGCGAACCCTCGCGGATTAATTCCTATACAGGTTTATGTATAGGACGCTGAACATGTTATTATACATGAACCCACCCCTAAATTCACTCTGTGAAGGAACCTGTCCAGGACCATTGAAATGTTAACTCACATGCCTTTCCTACGGGCTGTAACACCTATTATTTGGTGGGGAGGCTTAAGCGTGTGGGACATGGGAGTCAAAAGGACCTTGGCCTGAATGCGTATGGATATGAATGAAAGGATCCCTATAAACGGGCCCCTCCCGGACCGATTTACAGCCTTGAAATCGGGACAGGAATGACCTGCCACCCGCATAGCGTCCAAGAAACAGCCCTCCGTTTGTTATGGTGGTCTGCAAGCGAATATTTGAACATTGAGTGTCTCACTCAATGTGACCACTCCTCTAAGCCATGGGTGTAGAGCGATCGTGCTCGTAGTACTTTGGCACCTAGTGGTTATAAGGGTATCCTAACGTCCTCTCCGGAACACCGAACGACCTCCCCGAGTAATTAGTCTTACCCCTGCATGCGGGGCTCTGCAGGGGCGGAGCTTTTAGTTCCTTAGCTTCTCGTGAGATCAAAATGTATCACACGAAAACAAAACAAAAATCAAAGGAAGGAGGGAAGGAGGTGGTGGAGGGGGAGAGGGGCTGGACCTTAAAGGGTCTAACATAACCCTTACCTCCCCATCTGTCTCTCCAGCAAGCAAAATTCACGTGGCGGCTGTGCCCCCAGCTCCCTCGGGAGCTGCGTGATCGACGTTGCCTCTGAACAAGGCTATGGTAACTGGAAAGGTCAATCAGTCCCCCAACAAGAAGAAGCGCATCAACGGTTCCCTGAAAAGGAGACTGAAGAGGCAAGCGCATCAGGCTAGCAGAGCAGCTGCGGGAGCTGGAACGTCGGCAGCTAGAGGACCGACATCCAGCACTGAGGCCCAGAAGAGAGGTAGGGGCTCAGAGGACACCCCACCGGGGGTGTCCTCTGCCTTTGCAGAGGCACGAGGCGGCCCAGCAACCAACGAACAGAGAGTCGTCGGGAGCTGGACTGACGGCCGCTCAGAGGACTAATCCCCTGACGATCGTGGTGGCCGATATTAAGTACCCAGACTCAATGCTCACTACAGAGCAGCACGAATTCTTCAGGGAGGCTACCTGGAGGGCGCTCGCAAGCGTGTCTCCAGATCAATGGCCAAAAGGCGTGACGTCCTTCTGCAGGGGAGGGGTCTTCGTATTTGTGGCAGCTGACCTAGCGGCTAAATCTTGGCTACTCAAAGCAGTGGTTGAGACCAAGCCGCGGGAAGGTGCAACTCTTAAGGTGGGTGGGGTTGAGTTGCTCCAGAAGAAGGTGAGGGCTACGGCGTGGTTCCCGGGTAAACTGGAAGACTCGTCTGGGGTACTCCGTCTGCTGGAGGGATTTAACCCCTGACTTAAGACAGCGTCCTGGCGAATCGTCAAGCACGATATGCCTCAGGAAAAGGACACAGCAGGACGCAGCAGGCATCTCCTAGTTGTGCAGATTCCTGAGTCCCAGACGAGGGCTCTTGCGGCGCTCAATAACAGGCCCTTATATCACTTTGGAAAGGTCAACTTTAGGGTTGCCGGCCAGGGACAGGAGGAGCCTGTTGGGACCCAGGAAAATCTGGAGCAGACCTAAATGACTGCTCCTGGTCTCACCATTACCCAAATCTACTTGCATCACAGCAAAGGCGCCTCTGCAGTGTTGCAGAGGGGCATGGCTGAGAGGCACACAGGTATCTCGCTAATCCAAGAACCTTAGTTAGTTCAAGATACCATAAGGTATCTAATCACCACTGATTTAGATATTCTTAACACGGGCAACACCCCGACGTTCCGTAACTCGGTCAGGGAGGAAGTCATTGACATAATTCTCTGTACCAGTAGTTTTGGAGATGATATCAAAAGGTGGAAAGTTTTAGATGAACCGACCCTCTCAAATCACTCACAGATAGAGTTCGTGTTGGAATCCATTGTACCCGCTGGTTCCCAGGTCAATTCGGGACGTGGATGCCCTGGAGATGGCAGCCAACATTTTCACGGAAGCGATCAAAGCTACTTATCAAAGCAATTGTCGACCTACAAGAGTCCGAAAGGCTGGGGAGACACACTGCTGGAATGGTAAACTCGAAGACCTTCGCAGGGAAATCAGAGAGAGGTTCAGACGTGCCAGTTCTGGCAAAACGAAGGAACTATGAACCTCATTCACAACGATGAGGGATGAATACAGGGGTGCAATACGTAAGGCAAAGCAAGAGAGCTGGACCAACGTTTGCACGGACATCGCGAAGGCGGCTAAATACACATTTCCCGGGCTTTTCAAGGTTTGGAGAAATGGGGATAACATGGATAGCATATATCCAGTACTCTTACAGAGGGCTGGAAAGATCATCATAGGGCCACTAGTGAGAGTAGTCTTTATTCCGAAAGCAGGTAGGATCGGTTATACCCTACCCAATAATTTCTGTCCCATCAGCCTAACATTTTTCCTAGAAAAAATAGTGGAAAGACTTGTGGATAGATATATCCACGATAAGGTTTTGTCAAGGAGGCCACTACACAAAGTACAACACGCCTATAGAGCTGGTCACTCGACGGAGACGGCCGTAAGCATCCTGAAGAGGTGAACAGAGCGGCCATGATCACACATGGTGTGCCTACTGCTGTCGTCGAATGGACGTGCCACATGTTGGCCAACAGGAATCTAACTATGAGTAATAGGCCAGGCGGTACGTAGTTTTGTATGCCAATAATTCCGACTAAAGAAATTATGGTTTTAAAATGTTCTTTGGGTCAATATAAGGAACCGTTTTCGTTATCCCCCTCCCCTGACCTCTGCGTATCTTTTGGCAGTGGCGTAAACTTTCAAAAAACGGTTTTTTATTTATAACTCGTTTGTTTATGGTTTTTTTGCAAACTCCGTGTCTACAAAAATTGAAGTACATAAAATTATCCACAAAAAAGGTTCTATTGATTTTTTTCATACGACCCATATTTTTCGAATAATAGCCCGGCAAAGTCCAAAAATTTGTAAAAAATGTTGAAAAATTGCACGTATACTAGTTCCGAAATGACGTTGGATAAATTTATGCACTAATTGTCGGTAAGATCAATGTTGGTAAATAAATAATACATTAACAACTTCTTTTTTATTGTTTATAAATAATTTCATTAATCGAATAAATTTTATCATTA
>CAKNWT010257745.1:0-14298 GCA_932066315.1 Andricus coriarius
CGATGAAATTAATGTTTTACTTTTTTTTCAGTGTATACAGATTGTCGAAAGGGTTCAAAGACTGGGATTGGCACGAGAGGAGTATTACATCCTGAAAGCCTTGATCCTGGCGAATAGTGATGCAAGATTGGATGAACCCCAGGCACTTTACCGTTTCCGAGACAGTATCCTCAATTCCTTATCGGATTGTGTAGCTGCAGTGCGACCTGGCCATGCTTTACGTGTGACGCAAAATATGTTCCTAGTTATGCCGGGCCTCAGACAAGCCGATGGTATCGTCAGAAGATTTTGGTCTAGTGTCTATCGAACTGGCAAAGTGCCGATGAATAAGCTTTTTGTTGAAATGCTCGAAGCTGCTGGCTATCGATGAGTTAGAATGATTGTTATTCCGCTTTTGAAGCTGTCGTTGGATTTGACTAATCCACTATATCAAACCTCTATGGCACGATTCGGTGATAAATTAATTTCTCAAAGGGCAGGAAGTTGTCTGTATTAGTTCAAGTCGCTTCTACTATCTGCATCGGATTCCCAGCTAGCTTTAAATGACCAAAAGTGGAAAATAGTCCTCTCAACATAAATTAGAATTTTTGTTTGTATATTTGTACAAAGAGAAATTAACTTTATTAAACGATTATAATAATTTATTTTTCGATTACAATTATTCAAAAGTCGAAATGTCTTAATTATTTTTTTACTACGAAAACCACCGAATCGTGCCTTTGAATAAAGGATAAAGAATAGAAAAAGTATATGAGAGAGAGGAAAAAGTTCAGGGGAAGCTACAAAAGTTACGCTTGGAATTTCGTATAATTCGAACCTCAAACAACATTGCTGTGCTGTTAAGAAAAGCGAAGATTCGTTCTCGTGTGCCACAAGCAATAAAAACCGTACGGAGAAAATACATTCAGGGATTTTTAGTACCTAATTATTATTGTTACGAGGACCGCTTTCAATCCGATCGTCATCGAGACTTTCGGTTAGCTACAAGATAATGCTACTAATATAAATAATAGTCAAGTATACTAGAAAGACCAAAAGAGAGGCCTTGTGACTACTAAAGAACACTTCTTTTTTTAAATTTTTAAAGTAAAATATAATATATATTTTTTAAGATTTCCGTTCCGATTTCAAAGTTTTCTATACAAGTTAATCGCACTTTTACTTTAAAACAGTGTATATAAAGCTTTCGATGATTGCTGCTATTTTTTGTGTGAAAGGGCGCAAAAAAGGGAACGTCATTCTACTTAGAGTTCAATATAATATGTTTGAGTTTTATAACAGAAAAAAGGTTTCGTTCGCATTGGCTTACATTAATAAGACTCTTAATCAAAACTAAGAAATATTGCCCGAAGGCTAATTAGTCTCGATACATTTTCTCATTTTAGAGCGCTTTGCATCTGAAATTCTCCAGTGAACGGCAATGCAGAGTTATAAATTTGAATGCAAGATTGCCAGACCGCCATGGAGTTACCAGTTTTAAAAGAAGCTTTTGATTTCTCTTGCGTTAGTGAACTACAATCCATGTACTATTTTTTTGTGGTTTCCTTCTATTTCTACATTTTTTCTAATGCATGTAATTTTTTCTATCTCTTCGCTCTGCATAGGATTTTGTGCATGAATGACGGCACCATTCCACAATAATGAAGTTAGGTTTTATCAAATTTAAACGGTTCTTCAGCCACGATGAATTGCGTTGTACAGTGTGGCGCATTAGAAGCTCTGGATAGCTTGTTTTCAATTTTGAAAGACACCAATGACTTCACAATGTTTATGTAAACTTTCAAGATAAAAAAAAATTGATAAAGCTGTGGACAGCTCTACTGGAATTTTTTAAGAAAGCAAAACATTTTACACAAAATTTCGTACTATTATAAATTGATTCTACTTTTACTGACCAACCTAATGATGGTTGACATTACCACTTAACTTTATTGTTTTGGGATTCTAGAAACATTCTAGCAACCTTGTTATGTCGTCGCTCTACATTCCTACTGCTTTAAAATATTTCTCTTTCACTCCTAATTGAAGTCGCGAAGGCTTCTCTATTGAACTGTGATATTCGCGTTATTCTTTACGATAACGCGTATTTATGCAAATACGCGCGTCCACCTTCTTTATGCCGCCCTTTCATGTGGTGCGCTTCAAAAGCACATACAGTCTTTTTCAATCGAATTTTACCCAGAATTACTTTTTATTAATAAACTAATGATTCTCATTATTGTCAATGAAGACGTATGCGAAGACTGGGAATAAATGTCGCTGAAAGAAAGAGCACATAGGCATGTTTATGCTTGTGACTATTGGGAAGCTTGCAATATGTATCACTATCATCTTCAAAAAAACAAAAAAAAACAATTTTCAATAAGCTTTTGTTTTTTTTATTTTCTTATAGTACATTTTAAGCAATGAAGCTACTTGAATTAACAAGGCACGCAAAAATTGGGCTGGTAAGATTTATATTCATAGTTCCAGTGAATTTTAGAACCGAATGACAAGGTTCACTATCAGCGAATAATGGAATTTTAAAATAACAAATTTTGAAAGTGAATTATATGTGTCACTTAGAAAAAATGGTTGAATCTGTAATTAGTTATCATTACGCAGGCACAGAATAGGAGGGTTGTATCGCACTTTTTTGTCGAAAATGACATAACAGCACCATGGGATGGCTAGAACTGTCATTTACACGTAAGATTAATCTAAATCTTAGTTTCGAATTTTAAAAGTGTAAAATATTGTATACAAAAATTTAAGTATTATAAAACGTGAAAAACAAGAACACGCTTAGCTTTGTGTTCAAGTTGATTAACGCGTCAAAATATGAGAAAATCGAGTTTAAGTCATACTATCCTTTCGGAGCACAAAGATTCCATGTCCTGATGAGATTCCAAAGATTCCATACCATACTTTTAAGCTAAAAGGTTTCATCAGAAGGTTAAATTATTTATTATAAAGCGCCGGTAGCTTTTTGAGTCTTCAATCTTTCGTTAATATCTTAGTTGTACGACGTCAAAACCATAACAGCCTGACTCACAAAATCAAAACTGTTCAGGAGATAAAACACACTCAATAATCGAATTATAAATTTATAAGAAAAACAAAGAGCTGCTCCCGAGATATCGGGGACCCGGTTTGAACTATGAAAAATGTCTTTGAAATTTTTGTTGTAGTTTTTGTAATTTTGTAGCTCCGGGCTAATAAAATAATTTTTTTTCTTCACGTAATCGTAAGAAATATTAATTAATGTATTCCTTAAAACATAACAATTATTATTGCAGTTCATTACAGTACATTTTTTTGTCAAGAATATGACAGCGTTTTAATTTTGTTTGCTCTGGACTAAAGAATTTGTTTCATCTGTAATCTTAAATAGTGTCCATGAGTGTATCCCTAGAAGTATTTTTATACTTCTAGGGATTATGATTTTAGTTTATTAGTGCAGATTATGATTAGCAGATTATGATTTTAGTTTATTAGTGAATTTTTTTTTTAGGAATTTGGATGATTTTTTTTTAGTTTGAAGCTTTAGGGCATTTTTTTGAACTGTAATCTTCAGGAATTTCAGTGAATATGTACATTCTCTAAAATATGTGTCCAAAAATGATTATTATAACTCATTAGTGAGTGTTTTTTCAAGGATTTGATGTTCTCTTTAATTTTTGTTTAGTTTGGAGTCGCTGGATTCATTAAATAATTTTGTTAAACTGCAACACACACACACACATATATATATTAGTATTATTTAATTTCATTTTTTAAATGTCTTATTTATCAATATATTTTCAACAAATCAACTTCCAATTTGTTTCTAACAAACCGTTTTACTATGTTATATGTATCTCGAATTTAGTGACTTTTTGAGCCAATAAAAACTGTTTTTAAAAGATGGCGTTTAGGATCTTATATTTGACAGCTTCCAGTTATTTTTTTCGGAAGCAAATTTTAGAAAGTTGCTTTTATTAAATCTCTTTATGAACGAACCATTCATTTTTTAATAGCGTCTCCTGTAAAGTTGTCAAAAACCAAGTTGGTGCCCACTTGTTTAAGGCCTTCGATTAGTTATTTGAGATTTTGTTCTTTGAAGTAGTATTCACAATTTTATTTTAATGGTTC
Organism: Andricus coriarius; assembly: GCA_932066315.1. Taxonomy (NCBI): domain Eukaryota; kingdom Metazoa; phylum Arthropoda; class Insecta; order Hymenoptera; family Cynipidae; genus Andricus; species Andricus coriarius. The sequence goes on from CAKNWT010257745.1 coordinate 4,114, forward strand.
TTCTTAAAACGCAGTTAAAATTGCATAAAGCTCTTTTTGAATTGAATAATTACTAGAATAAGTCGAAAAGAAGTAATCTTATAAATATAAAACATTTTGGCATGGAAAAGTTTAATTTTAATTGTCTTGTAACATGCGTAAAATTAAAAAAAGTTGATTAATATGTTTAGGGTTTTCGATGTCAAAATAAGTTGAAAGAAATCATCATTTTTAGAGTTTTGGAAAAATGGTAAATGTTAATTTTGTTGCAATCTACATAATATGCCGAATTTTTCGAAATTTTGATGGATGTTTAACTTGAATGTATTTAGGAGAAAGTCTCATTTGTATCATATTTAAAAAGTACCTACAAAAAATTGAGAAGACTTTAGCAATTAAAATGGCAATATATATTTAATTTAATTCATGGTTTTATCATTTTAATTACTGACAACTTCTCAGTGATTTCCAGTTACATTTTGAGTGTGAGACAATTTTCAGTGGCTGAAAAAAATTTTGAGATGATTTCCAGAGCTTTAAAAAATAATTTTTGTTTCTGGAGGGCCATAAAAATGAAATTTTCTTCTACATAAATTCAAATTAAAAATTCATGAAAATTTCTAAAAATTGGGTACATAGTTTGTAAAATACGATAAAAAATGTTTAATTTGCGATTTTTCCAATATTCTGAGCATAGCGAATTGTTTAAACTTAGTTAGACTAAGTAGGATATTGATCGAATTCTTTCAAGTTTTGTACGAGTACAGTTTATAAAGGTACGAAAAATTAACCCTTCAATTATAAGCTCTTTTTTATTTCTAAATTTTTATTTGAATTACATAATATTTAAGTAGCTATCTACCTACTATATGTAGAAAAACACAGTCAACAGTATGAATGTGTGGTCAGTAAACTTTCACTTTTTGCATTTCTTTAAAAAATAAGTACAAAAATTTGAAAAACGTATACTCAACCGCCTTGAAATTTTTTTTAAAGGCACCATGAAAATTTTATTAATTTTAGCGCGCAGAGTTAATTTGTAGACGAGAATGCAATCTCAGTTCCTAATTGTGGTAGAGAGCTCTGCTAAAGCCTGCGATAGTTACAAAAATTAAAACAATCCAATTATATAACAAATTAAATTTTGATCCATTATCGAGATATAAATTAAGTCCCTAGCATCAGTATTAGGCCCGCGTTTACTTTGTACTTATTGCCTGATATTTGACAGAAATGGAAAAGAACCCAAATATGTAAAAAACGGTTTTGGTAGAGTTGACTCTTTAGTTGAATCTTTAGTTGACTCTTATTTTGACTGCGGTTGTTTTGTACCTGTTGCCTGAGAGTCGAGTTAAATGGAAAAAAGTCCAAGGCGTAAACGTAGATGAGCGTTCTGGTAGACTGTAAATGTAAAAGATACAGAAGAAAAGAGTTGACGATGTACAAAAAATATCTGTTTTGCATGTTTGTACACTTAAGGGCCTGATGCATTTTTTTTCGAAAAAAATGGGTGATTATAAACATGTACCTTTTGATGATAAAATATTAAACAGAAACACGATGAAAAATAATTTCAAGAGAAAGAAAAATTAATTTTTTGTTGCAGGCCGTGAAAATTAATTCATTAATGTGCAATCACTAACGAGTAAAGATGTCAAAATGATCAGTAATCATATTTTTTATACGAAGTTGACAAAAATGCCGAACTTGCCAAAATCAACTATTGATGTACATTTAGAGTGGTAAAAAATAAGCGACTGTTCAAATTGTCATGGGCGACTGAAAATGCATATAGTCAAGCTAAAATAAAAATATTGTTATTTTTTGTTTAGCTGTAGAGTCATTTTTCAGTCTTCGAGAATGTTTGTAAGATTCTTGCCAAAGTAATGTTAAAGTGATAAAACCGTGAGTCCACTCCAAGGATTCACCTGTAAGGCCTCTGGAGGCCACTAATTCGCTCTTCCTTCCTGTTATTATTACATTTTTCTACCTAGAGATCTACACCCTAAAACTTTATTACTTGAGACTTGAGATCTTATTGGTTTGCCACTACCGTTAGGGTCAGTTTGTATTTTCGAGTCACTAACAAAATTCGACTCGGTGTGGTTTATTGCACTCGCCATAAAGGAATAACCTACGAGGATTATCAGTTTTTCCCATTTTTCAAACCCTTTTTTTATTGTAAATCTTTCACCATTTTAGTTGTTCTTTTTCAGATTTGTTCTGAGAGGTTTGAAGTATACTTTGTAAAAATGTCACTTCGTACAAACTTTACTAAAGCCTGAGATAAGTCTGCAAATGTTGCAATTTTGGCAGAATTCTCCTGGTTGTAATATTGTTACATAAAATGTCTAAAATATAAAAAGTTGATGATATCAATCTTGAAATCTTGGAGAACAAATAACTCCAATATTGAATAATTTTATTCATAACTTATTATGAAAAATTGAACGTGAAAAATAAGTCATATTCTATATGTTTAACTCCATAAAAGGAACAATTGCTTGTCGAGAGCTGAAAAATGACTCTAAAGCAAAACAAGAAAATAGGCATATTTTTATTTTATCTAGCCCTAGGCTTAGAGTCTTAGAATGTACGAATTTCCAGTCACCCGTGAAAATTTAAACAGTTACTTATTTTTGACCACTCTTATGTACATGACTATTTTAACTCAATGTGGGTGCGCCCACTGAATGACCCTGAACCGTACAATTATGCTTAGGATTCTGCAGAGTGTATCGGTTACAATGTTCATCATCGGGATAAATGAATATCCATAGAAAGTAATTATTAATAACGATTTATGTAATTATCTTAAAACTTAATTTCTTATGTAATTAAATTATTCGAAATTTTTTAAGTATCTCAAGTTTTAGCAGAGATTTCTATTAAAATTAGGAGATGAGATTGCATTCTCCTCTGTTATTAACATCGTGAGCTAAAATTATTAAGATTTTAAAATTTTCATAGATGGGGAATTTATAAACAATGAAAAGGCGTTTGCAGTAACGTTTGTTTCATTTGATAGTGATTTTTTGCTGACTTTTTCAATCTTGTGGAGAGAGATCAACATTTTAAATAAAATGCATCCAAACAGAATTTGAGATAATATTGTAATGAATAAAATAAGCCATCAGTGATGAAGATTGAGTCAAATTCTAAACATCTCAAAAAAACTAATGTTGAATAAAAAATTACAGATTCACCTATTTTCTCTACATTGCGCTTAAATTTCTCTTTTGAAATTTGTTATATTCAACAATGAGTTTACTTTCTTCGATTAAAGAAACTGTTTTAAATATTTGAAGCCAGATAGCTATTGAACATCCTCAAGTTTTACGTGCTTACATTTTTTGACTATATTAAAGTATTCTAGAATATTCTTAAATAATTGGTAATTTTCATCAAAATTTAAAATTCACCGGAAATTCTAAAAAGTTCATTTAAAAAATCCAGAAGATTTAAGACTTTTCAGAGAATTTTTTAGAAATAAAAAAATATTTAACATCATCCTAGAACCTATAAGTATTGTAGGGTCCAATTTTCGATGCATCTTCGTTGTAACGAGACTTTTAGCGTGACTCTCATAAATAATAAGAAAAGACACACTCTTCTCAAAAAGGACACACATTGGCAAGGTATCGGATATTTTATGACGTAAAATTCCTATTTACAAGAATTTGTTGAGATACGCTGTTGTGAGATCATTATATGCCCCTTTTACTGTCAGGGTGTCTATTCTACCGGGAAACCGGGAAAACCCGGGAATTCGCTCGAAGCGGCAAAAAACCGGGAAATGACCGGGAAAATCTAGATTTCTAGTGAAAAAAAAAGATAAATTTTCATTTTTCGCGCGAAAAGGCTTTTTTTCTGCTTTATCGGTCGCCGGTCGTTTGAACCTTTAATATGTATGTTTTTTACTCACAATTTGTAAAAATTAACATAGTGATAATATGTTAATAAAGTAATTACTCGAAGCATACTCCAGTATTTTTCATTTTCTATCATAAATACTTGAAAAAAGGAATCACAGATGGATTTACCTTCATATGTACTGGGTCAAAACTGACCGGGAGAAAATCGGGAAATGACCGGGAATTTGAAAATGGCTGATCGATAGACACCCTGACTGTATATAAAAGCTACTTTACTTCAATTTTCAACGACTTACGTCCTCTTTGCATTTAATATAAAAACAATTTCAATTTCCATCAATACTATTAGATGCAGATTTTTGAGACGAGTCCAGCGATGTGAAATTCTCAATTTCGATAAAAAGTTGAGTTAAGGCGATTTTTAACCTGCGTAGGGCAGACTATTCCAAAGCTACCCAGATAACAATTATAGTCTCATATGCTACGCATATTCCGCACGCGTGAAGTCACTGAATAAGAAATATGTGTCATCATATGCGACGTATATCGCTCGCACGGATGATAGTTGATGCACGCGTGAGAATGAAATGAGACTTTCGTGTGACTTCACGAAGCGTACTAAAATAATGATCTAAATATTTATTAAAATATTTTAAATAAATAAAATAATGCTTTCGTAATAAATATCGTTTATTATAATTTGAATATATAAACATAATAAACCTTAAAGGGTTCCTGACAGAAGATTTTTTAATTGGTATAATGGGGTTGTCATTTCTTGAACAAAACTCAGTCTAAAAGGACACTATTTTTGTTTTATTATTATACTAAATAAAAAATGTAGACAATAGAAAGACTGGGAATATATAGAAAAATAATTAGAGATATTTTAAAACATAGAAAGTGAATCGCACAATGGCAAAACACCATTTTTTTCGACATGCAGAAAAATAACCTAAAAATTCGTAGAATTGAAAACAGGACAAATGGGGGAAATGTATGCATTTTTTATTGTAGAAATTAAATAATAAGATATTTTAAGTAAATACTTTAATTAATGAAGGAATAACTTACAATTTTGCTAAGGAATATTATATATCTCCGATTTTAAAATTGCAAGCACGCAATCACTTTTTCTTTGTCAGAAAAACAGAAAAGAAACCGCAAAGTTGGAAAGAGAGGGAAAATGAAATGGCGCGTGATTCAAATATATATTTTTCTTTTGTTGAATTTGTGATTATTAAGGCCATGTAACGAGTATAACAGCTGATCAAGTCAGTCCTCAGATCAATAATTTTTCACCCATATTTAAAAATAAAAGTTAAAATAACGGGGAAATATTTTCGGAAAATATTAATAAATATTAAAGGACCGTTTGTGGCAAGGCACAGAGTTGGGGGAAGAAAAAAGTTTATTCATGAAAATCATAAATATCGACCCATGGAATCTGTTTTATCCACAGAACAGTGGAAGTTGTCTGCTTGCTGCGATAGTGCTGCTCTGAGAAAGCGAATACGTACGCCAGGCTAACTAAACATATAAATTTGTTTATTTGCATTTCAAGTGCAAACATTAGTTTTTGCACTATTTGTGTACAAGGTTTGTGACCAGTTTTTATGTTTTGGTCCACTTTTATCAATATGAACCACATAACTAGCCCATTGGCAAATTTTTAAATTTCTTGCGTATTCTGCAGCCCGGTCGGTATGTTTTCAATTAGTAATTGAAAAATTTTTTTTTTCACAATTATACATATTTTGGACCCAAGCCGCATTCCTTCGAGCCTTGTAATTAGCGTGCTAAAATTTCAAACCGATATCTCATTGCGTGTGGACGTAAGTTTACAATGGAAAGTATCGAAAACAAATTTTTTTTTCAAAATTTCCACCGAAAAAGAGTAGAGCCGTGAACTTTAGTGTCTCCTCTTTCATTTCTCAAACTTTGAGCGCGATATCTTATTTATTTTGGACGTAAGTTTACAATGAAAAATTCAGGACTAGCTTGGTCACGTGACCCACTCGTTACATGGCCTTAAACATATTATAATATAAGTAATTTATTATAATGTAATAAGGTTTAAAAGATTCAATAATAAATTTGAAATTATACCTACCTATAAGGTGACAACCGTACGAAAGATGTCCGGAGAACGTTATATGCCTTTAAGACGTTTTTATCTGACATCTTTACGATATTAAACTTCTTAGAGACGTAGTTTGGACTGACAAGGATATCCTTGGGACGTTCATGGTTTCGTGCCCACTGGATTTTGTGTATTTAATATGCACAAATGATACTCGCACTTGTGATGGCGATATGAGGCACATTGTGCGTGCACTCATTTAACCGTCACTCAATCCGGCAGGGTGAAGGCGATATGCGTATATTATGCGTCGCATGGCGTTACCCGCACGACGCGACGTGCGAGTAATGTGCGTCGCACGATTGTTATCTGGGTAAATAGAATCTTCTAGCGTATTTTGATTTTTTTTAAATATTGATCTATTTCTAAAATTCTACAAATTAATTGCAAATTATTAAATGAGAATATTCTGGAATATTTTGTACTTTTATGTAATATATCATGAAATGTTTTGAAATATTCGAATGTTCTTGAGATTATTCTCGCAGTGACAATTCGAATCAATTTCGTTTGGATAGAATAATTTATTAATCGGAACTAATAAGGTTTTTTTCTTAGGAATAATGCTTTATTAACCGGTTGTTTGATCTGGGCCTTTAATTCCATCATGTTTAGGTTTTTGTAGAATATTCTCGAATGGTTTAAAATTTTGTAAAACATTCTTCTATTTTTAGAACTCTCTGTACATTTTCGAAGACTTTTATAGGCTATTACTGGCATCTTATAGGATATTCTCAAATGTTTTGCAAGAGAATATTCTATAATAATCTTGACGAATATAGAATTTTGTGAAACGCACTGAAATATGTACTAAAAAATTTTCAATAATATTCTGGAATAGTCTCAAATGTCCGTACTATAATGATTTAGAATTGTTAAGAATGTTCAGGAATATATCTTATCACTTTTATAAATATTTAGAACGATTTTACTCTTAATTTTTGCAGACCTGTGCTATTCGTTGTGCATTTTTGGTGTCACTTTATTTAGAAGTGTCCAAGGCCTAAGGCGCTTGGTACTCTCTTGAACTGAACCAGTGAAATTGTCACTGGTTGAATCAGTATTTTTAATTATCGCTGGTGAACCAGTGATTTTTCCACTTTTACTGGGTGAATCAGTAAGTGACTTAACTAAAATAGCGTTACTGAGTAGCGTTCCTGATATAGCGCTCCACGCGGCAAGACATGAACTTCCAGTCGTCTGGTACGCGCGCTTCGCTGGTAAGGTCTCGGCATTTCTCGAGTGAAAACGAACTTTATTGTGTACTAGTGTTGTGAAAGTAAAGTGCGGTTTCTAAAAGATATTTTTGCAACTGTTACCACAATAGTGATAAATGAAAAGTGCCATACCTAACCAGCTGACAGACGACAAGTCGTACGACCAGAATACTGGTACTGAGACACCATTCAACCTCACTGATTAAACCAGTGCCTGAATTTCACTGAGTGAAATAGTCAATTCTCACTGATTGCCAGTGACACACTTCTGGCTATTTCAATCAGTGAGATTTCATTAGTTCATTTTAAGAGAGTAGTTATCAATATTTAGATGAGCTAGTTTTATTAAAAAATAACACTTTTAAGAAAAAATGAAAAATTGTATTCCTTAGAGTTCGTATTAATAAACTTTACGTGCATAAATCGCTGCGAATTGCAGCAAAACGTGTTAACTCTGGAGTGAGTCAAAGTTTCAGTCGCATTAAAAACACTCAAGATGTTTATGATTCCCCTCGTAAAAAAAGTACCAACTTAAGACTACAGTATAGGCAGGTATAGGCCTGTCTTAAAGTGGTCTTAAACTGATATTTTCTGGTCCCCAGAAGACCACAGTACTTTTGTCCCAGCTAGCTATCCTTATTTCAGAGAGAGAGTGTGGTTTATATTTCAATGCCCTACAAATGATGCAGGAATAGACTGAAGGTTATATACCAGAAAAAGACCAAACGTTGTTTCAAACTGGTCTTAAAGTGCTATTAAATTGGTATTTCTTTTCACGAGGGTCAGTAACTTTCTTGATATCCAAAAATTTTATGTTCAAAAAGGGCATTTCCATCAATTTGTCGACATTTTCAAATCTAACACTTTAAATTCAAGTTTAAGTTTTTCCAAAGATTATCAAGCAGTTATTGTATATTCAATGTTTTCTATCAGTTTCCTATGTCATCCCGGGTAAAATATGTATTCTTGATTTGATTTTGAATGTCTTCAATATGTCTTCAAGACCATGATGTCTGGTTCCGTCTCACCAGCTAGACATTGGAGATATACAGACTTCGCTTGAATTTATGACTATAGCTGTGTCAAGACAAGACCAGGTAGGCTTGTCTTAAGACCAGAAGTGTAAGTCTTGATAAATATACTGAAATGCTCTTGAAGAAAATTATATTACCAATTTCTGGGTTTAACATTTTCCAGGGTCAAAATTACAAAAGTTTTCGTTTGTAAATTTTGTTGTCCATTATACTCCGACCTCTATAAAATATGGACCCCTCCGGCAGGGCCATCAAACAGTTGACATCTGCTGAGGATTAAAATTTTGCAACACAAAAAGATTAAAACTATCATTTTTTAGGAGTATCTAGTGAACTGTTGGAGATAGGAAAAAATTGACAACATTTTCAGATTCGCCATTCAAAGAAAATAATTATTATAGATAAATATACTTATTAATACATGAAAAATAAATGCCATGAAGATTGCCTTGGTTTTAAGACATACATTTTTATCTTCAAGTCACAAATATTCGTCTTAAGATATTAAAAATAGTCTGGTTCCGTCTCACGAGCTAGACATACAGAATAACTTGAAATTGTCTTGGATTAGTCTTTACTCAAGACAAAATCAAGACCAAATATTTTTACCCGGGATCTCTGCTGAACTATACCTCGTATTTCTTGAAGCATTTTTGAAAGCTCAGATTCGTCGTGGTAGTGGAATCGCAGTTCTCAGGGTTGAAAATAAACAAAACAAACAAATAAGTAAACAATACAAACCTAGAAATATACAGATGTAAGTAAACATTATAATTATGCAGAGAGTAAGCATCTATATAAAGTTTTGTAATCTTACACGTTCTAAAAAAGTTTGCATGTTACGAAAATGGTACAGTGCTCTTTCCGAGTAATACCACTCCGAGTAGTTCCATGCCCCTCATCTCGTTCGAATGCTTCCCCCTCCAGCACACCGTCCCGTTCCGCATGAGATATGAATCACTCCTTCTGAGTAATACCGCTCGAAACACAGACATCGCTGCTCTGCCCCGAGCATCAAATTCACGTGAGTAATTCCAATTATAAATATTGATAAACCTACGTACCAATTAATTATTCTTAAAATTGTTTTACCCAAAATTAAACAAGTTTTCTGTGTTGTTCATGAAAAAAAAAACAAGGGAGAATTCTGGCTATATATAAAAGCGTACAACAATATTGGAATTGAAAGCAGTTTTAGCGTTCTTGGGGATGAAAACATAATTTATTCAAAGATTTCATGAATTATATGAAATTTCGTGAAAAATTAACTCGATTTTTTACAAGAGAACCCGAGAGAAAAGAACTTTTGGCGCAACGGTTTTCCGTTGTTTTTTGTGGAACTACTCAGAAGGAGCGAAACTAAACTCGACGGACGGAAACGCGGAGCTAGAGTGGGGGCATATCTCGACCGCAGCAGTTACTCCCCTACTCCCCCGTTGCGGCATTACTCAAAAAAAGCACTGTAATTATCTATTTGTTATTGCAGCAAAAATCATAACTAGGATTAGTTATAATTACGTTATGAAATCGTGTCCTTGAATTGGGCTGAATGCTTTAAAACGCATGATAGGAAAATCTTTCCTCTATGAATAATTTTGTACCGAGATTTCACGGGGAAATGTTTTTCTTATTACTGGAGGAAACTTTCGAAGTACCAAATTTGATCTAGTTAGTTAATCAAGAATTGGGTACAATAATAGCGATTTTGCATTTTCAGAAGTCACTAGCTTTTCTTGTTCTTCATGAATTTGTTATATATACATACATACGTACATACATACATGCATACATACATATATGCATACATACGTACATACATACATACAATAATTTTGCTGCGTTAAAAATGCATCTTTGAAAAAAAAATCTATAAATATATTTGTATAATTATAGATTTGTTTTTTCAAAGATGCATAATTAATGAAGCCAAATGATGT
>CAKNWT010257762.1:0-15509 GCA_932066315.1 Andricus coriarius
AAAAATGACACTTATGAAGTCTTTCTACAATAGCAATTCAAACTTCTAAAAATGTTTCTTTCTTTCTTTGGATGAAGATTTTCGAATCCATTCGTAACTCTAAAGTTAAAGGACACCTTTTTTTAATAACTTGAAATAATTGCAATAAAAGGTGAACTCTTGAATGCTCAAATTCTTGCATTTCAAGGTGATCTTAGTAAGTTCTAGACAATTTCAGTTCATTGTAGTAGCAATGCAGTACATTTTATAAATTTGTAAATATTTGAGTACAATAATTTGCTTTCTCTATACATTGGGACCGCACTTTACTAGAACCTGATATACCGGATGAAGTTTTCCGATAAGGTGAGCGAGAGCCGCTTCCAAGGTCTGCGAAGTTGCACATTTTACGGTTCGGCGCTATAGGAAAAGGAAGAAGAAGAAGAAGGACGGTTCGGAGAACCCGGATTTACCGTAAAGCCCATTAAGTTATGTCCGAAACAAATTATGCGAACGAGCCATGCTGAAACTGTAACCTTCCTTTGGTTTTTTTACATTAAAAAAGGAAGAAAAGATACCAGATTTTATTTAAAAAATGTGAGTATTTGACTGCGAGTATATGTCAGTTATTGCGCGATTTGTGCTTTTAACAGAAAATTGTTTGACCGAATAAATCCTAAAAAGCAGGCGAATATGAAAAAATCAAGATCAGATTTGTATTGCGCACAAAAAACTATATTCTTCGGTAATTCTATATGTCAATATAATACTTTGTTAGATAATATAGATTTTTATACAATTGCGACATAGAAGAGGAAATCCTTGGGCAAACATTTATTATTGTTGATTCAACATTACCTCTGATAAGACTTCGAATTTCTACTCTGCTCTACATTCATTTAATTTTAGCGAAAATAATATACAAAAATGCTCTGATTAAAAATAATATTGTTTGTAATTAAATACAAAGTTTTTAAAGCCTATAATTTGAATTATTTCAGCCTCCAGTGTTTAATTATAAAATGTTTATCGTCTCGAATCTTACAGTCTTTTCGTAAATTTTTTAATTGATAAATACCGTTTTTAATTCTGCTTCAATTCAGTAGATTTTATAATCATTTGTTGACGATATGCGTTTATCAGACTAAATGCGTTATTTCCTACTGATCAGCAAATAGGAAGCTATGAAAATGTTTGGAAACTTTTAGGATCTTCTCAAACGTCAGGAAAAATTGGCATCCATGAATGTATCAAAATTGAAAAAATAATTCAAAATGATTCATGGAAAACTTAAGACGATTTGAGTTAATTTTACTAGTAATTTAGTTATTCCAGGGAATTCAAAGAAATTCCAGTACAATGATTCGATTTAAGTATACATGAACGATTAAATTGTTTTTTGTGTGCACCCGATAATCTATACATTTCGGATCAAGCAATTTCAATTATATAAATTTATTGTTTATGTTTTGATCGTCCGTGTAATTAACAATAAGCGAATAAGATGATCCTCCTATCTCTATTGAAACTTATATATCTTTTTGTTCGGTTTTTGCGTGTTTTTGTGTAGCGATCAAATCTTTCAGTATGAGCTTATAGTGCACTTATTAATTCTAAATTTTAAATTCGTAATTCGCAATTCTAAAATAGTATGATGTCGAGAATTAAGCTTAAAATTACTCAGGTTTGCTAATATAGTTTTGATAATATATTAGGCATTGTCCGGTATTAAGTAATTTTTCCTAATTATAGCCCTGAAGGATCTGGAAATGTGATAGTCTTACGCAAAATTGGTTAATAGTAGTCAGTTCGAATATCTTACAACAAACTGAAGCCTCATGAGGGTTAACGTTTTATCGAGAAAAATACTTTAATGTTAAAGCTGGACACATTAGGAACTAATCGTTTCAACTTTAAGCTGTTAAGTAAACATGTTTGAGAACATTATTATACTTACGTTCAAAATTCAGGAAGCCGGCGAAGACAAGAAGTTGTATTTTAGTAAAAATCTTCATATCTTCACAGTGGATAAGATAATAGAGAACAGAAATCAAAGTTTTTAGGAAGTTCGTGATAGAGTTGAAACGAAAATGGCTGCTACATATACTAACTTTTTCTACTCCCCGTCGATAAATGCTTTAATAATTTTTTAGAAGAAACAGAGTTGAAGGAGGAATAATTCTGTGGTGGTATATTTATACTACTACAGAGCATAAATTATATTGTACACCTCATTCAAATTTCGTAATAATTACTTCACAATCATGTACGCAGTGACTATAAAATTAACAGAAGATTTGGTCTTACAGAATTTTTGGTTTAAATTATAAATGCCAATTCGATCTGAAGGCATGATGGAACTGCTGGAAATGCAACGATAATTCAGAGATAGATGTACTAAAGTTCTGCCAGTACGGAGAGGGAGGTGTGGGTATTTGAGGGCTCGTCCACTTTGGGGCTCAGAGGGCACATTTTTGTTTCGGGCAGTCAGTCACAATTCAAACTTTGAGGCGTATTGCTTATACAGATAGCTTCTCACACTCAAATGTAGTTTTTTCAAGCTTAATACAAGTTTCACTATTTCGGTTCTACTATTTATACGGTTTACTTAAATATATGTGATTGATGTGAATTCTTATGATACCAATTAATTGTAGACTATAATTTGTTGTCCCAATTCTATGTCCCGGAGCGACGCCGACATGAAATTAGATCTTTCAACAGGTTATGAGGCCCTGTTTGCGGGGCACAGTTAATAAAGTTTAATTAAAACAATAACTATAAATTCGGATCTGAAAAGTGACTGAGAACAGTTTTGGCACAGACAAAAGAAGGTGAGTGGAAAGTGTTGTAAGAAGTGAAGCATGCAGTGAAGCGTTTAAAGACTTAACATGGCGAAGACCTATGGTACACTCTACGGAATTGAGAAGCTCAATAACGACAACGACAAAATTTGGAGTTTAAGGTCGAATTGGTGCTCACCTCTGATAGTCTATGAGAAGTCGTCAGTGAAGACCCTCTAATAATCAGCTCACCCACGTAAAGAAAAGTAAGTCTGCAAGGAAACTTTCGAGTGAGCTCAAAGATTATTATCATCAAAAGGGCTGCTGCTTACGGCAATATGTTCTATTTGAAAAGTCTTCATAATAAACAATTGCCTACGGCGGAAGATATAAAAAAGCATATGTATTCAATGGTCGATATGGTTGACAATTTAGCAGAATACCCAAAGACTAGAAAAGGTCACAAAGGAAGTATGGCTTCCAATTCCAAATACCTCAATATATCCTGCACAGGAGGTTGATGAGGAGAAAGAATATGTTATCGTCAATGAAGATGTTTTCAGCAACCGTGAATCAAGCATCTAAAGTAAGGACAACACGAAAGATATTCAAGAAGACAATAGCAGGATTAAATTCGGTTCTGCAAGCAGAAGAAAAACCAAGAACTTTCAAGGAGGCTATGCAAAGCTCAAACCAAGCAGACTGGCGATCGGAAGCAGAAGAAGAAATAATCGCATTAAGCAGGAATGAGACCTGGACTTTCGTCGAACCACCAGGGAAAACAAAAATTGTAGGCTACAAATAAGATTTTAATATAAAAAAGAAATGCAGAAGGCATGGTAAGTAAATGTAAAGCAAGGTTAGTCGCTCAGGGATTTTCTTAAAAATTTGGGATTGATTATGACAAAGTTTTCGCACCTGTTGCGCGACAAATCATTTTTCAAACAAACACTGCTAGCCATCGTAATAAAAGAAAAAATGCTGGTATACCACACTACGATGTGGAAACAGTTTTCTTGAATGGGGATTCGAAAGAGACAGTTCTAATGAAGCAGCCAAAGCGATTTGAGATTCCATGTAAGGTGCATACGAGGATGATTCGATAATAGCGAGTCAGCATGAGGATCAAATTTTTCAACGAGGTACAGGTTTGGGTAATTATTTCAGTCTGATCAATCTTGAAAGATTGTACCATTATCTTGGAATCCAAGTAGATCGGGATGCGGATGAGATTTGTAGCTCCAGTTAGCCTCAATATATTGATGATGTGTTCAAATCGGTCGGCTTGAGTGACGCAAAAATTTCATAAATACCACTAGATATCGGATACGTCAAGTCAAGGAAGGATGGGAATCCAATGGAAGATAAAACTCCTATCGAAGACTTATAGGAAGACTCCTATATATAGCAGTTAGCAGGAGACCAGACATTTCAGCCAGTGTGTCCATTTTGAGTCAGCACAACATGGGCGTAACGAAAACATTCGCAACGATGTAAGCTATACCCGAAAGAAATCAGTTATAAGGACATTGAAGATTCAGAAGTCTGCGCCGGCCTTGATGGCGTGGGATTTATAATCGCGGAAAGGACGAATTAGTATGCAAGCTCTTCTGCATATCGAACTGCTTCAAATGAGTACAGTAGAACCGGGAGTGCAAGCATGTTAGTCGCAGATACCTTGTTCAATGCGGACCATTGGAAGACCAAATCCGTCGAAGAAGACGCCAGCATCAGCTTTGGAGAGACTCCATCACCAATTTAATGTCTTGAATGCGGCTCTAAGAACGCCCAGGGATGTATGTAGTAGGTGTCAAGATGTATAATAGCACTCATATCCAGAAACTCAGTCGCTGCTTTGTGCGATGTCTGTTATTTCTGAATTCCCATTCAGGAATTGCACATAGTCCATATCAACATATTACTTGTTGCAGAGTTAAGTTTAGATTTTGAATGTTAACCTAATAGTGACTCTATCCCGCATGTCCCTCGTTCTGAATCTTCTAACTCTCCTGACGGACATTATTCTCTAGTCGATTCTCCACCTGCTGTGATTTTTCTTCATGCCACGCTGAGATCTTCTCCTTCTGGCCATCCTTATCGCCTCACTTATTCTGTAATTGATTTTAGATTTAAATGTATTCGGCTAATTCGTCCGCCAATTCGGATCAGCTATTCAAAATCAGCAGTTACGCTTTCCCCCCTAATAAACTATTTCAATGGAAAGTACCATGAAAGGCCTCTGCAGGAATGCCAAAATAAAAGAGAAATGTGTTAACATCCAAGAGTGACACCGTGGCAATTTTGGAGCAAAATAATACACTGCTTCGTGGAATATAAAAAAGAACTAAAATTATAAACCGAGCAAAAATAAACATGTACACCGACCTGGGTGTCGAATTGAACCGAGAAGAAACCGAAGAAACTCACTTAGGTAACCATCACCCAATCTTAAGAAATTTTAGGATGGTAATTGTAAACAGCATTCCTTTAAGGCATTAATTTAATTTTAAAACAATATAAAACCAAAATGACGACTATTTTAGTCTAAATTCGCAGTTTTTTACAATTCACACGAAACTTGTTGCACGGGGGGGGGGGGGGGGTTGTACAATTTTTCAACGGATTTTTCCAAAATTTAAAAGATTATATAATTGTGAGATCAGATTAAACTCATTTATTAAATAAACTTTTATCTTAAAACTGACTCAAATGAAATGTAAATATCTTAGAAGGACAGGCTAGACGCTTATATTCTTTGAGATAACGACTATAGATTCATTATATAATCTGAGACAGCATCACAATATTCTAAACTTGTAGTTTTTATGAAATTATTTATCAATACTTGAATCAATTTTTTCTGTGATTGAAAATGATGTGGATTTCTTTTACTTCCGTCATAACCCTGGCGGTTATCTTCGATTATATTGGTAAATATATCCATGATTTTAAGTAACTTTTTTTAACGTAGACACAAATCAAGATTTATGCTAGTTTATTTACATTCTATCAACATTTCTATTTTTTAATCCAAACTTTATTTGAGTTTGTCAGAAATAAGTAAGAATTTAATCTGAATTCATTCCTGAGAAATCAAAAATGTGGATGATCAATGCTACTGAACTCGGAACTCGGTCCAGTGGGTTAATTTGACCCGAGTAGCTAACAGTCGTTAATTTATAATTACTTTCCTGTTCATAGTATAGACAATAAGTTATAAAACGGTCAAAGTATTTTGAAGTTCGATATCTGCAAGCTCAAATGATTCAAAATACGAGCAGCATTGAAATAGAGGTTCAACAACGTCAATTCGGGGTCTTTAGTTTGTCCAACTGTAGCTTCTCAAGATTCGAAGTAGGGACAGAGAATTTTTAAGAATATAGTTATTTCGCAATATGCAAAGTTACTTATCTTCATAGAGCGTGTACTCCTTTTGCGTCGATTTGCAAAATGAATATGTTTCAAAGTGGGAATACAAAATGTATAACCGCAAGTTCCACATACGCCATTTCTGGCCTTGTCAGTTATTTCTGAATTTCGATTCAGGAATTGCACACAGTTGATACCAAAATTTAATTTGATTCCCTAAGAAACATTCAATTCTCAATTTCTTGTTGCAGAGTTCAGTTCAGAGTTCGACTGTTTACCTAATGGTGAACCTATCCCTCATATTCCTCGTTCTGGACCTTCTGATTCTCCTCGGAGGCATGATTCTCCGGTCAGGTCTCCTCTTGCCGAGAGTGCTGTTCGGGCCAGGTCGAGGTCTCCTTCTCGCAGGCGTGTTTCTTCCTTCCCTTCTACCTTATTTGGATTTAAGATTGAAAATATTCGTCTTATTCCCCTCATAAATCCACATCAGCTATTCGAAATTCGCAGTTACACTTTTTCCCTTGATACACCAATTCAATTGAGAGTAGGAAACAATGCCTCTGCGCCCACGCCAACTGAAGAGCAAAATGTTTTAGCGACATTGACTGGTGACGTTTTTGCAATATTGAACTACAGTAATACAATTCTTCGTGGAATATATCATATCAATGACGGAAGAAAACGGGTGAAAATAAACATGTTCAGTGGCGCAGTTGTTGAATTGAACCGACAAGAAATGAACGAAACTCCTTTAGGATCAAATGAACGAATCTCGAAGAATTTTAAAATAGTATCTCGAAACGGCATTCAGTTACACCCTTAATTTATATTCTCTTGCAAATAATCTTAATTACCTCAAATATCAATTATCTTAATTCGCCGAAAGTATACTTTCAATTAATATTTGTCTATTGAGTAAATCAATCTATCGAGAGAATGTGGAATCGTGCTTATTGTATAAATGCATTTAGAGAAATGTCATATATCGCTGTTCCTTGAATTCCGTGAATTCCTTGTGCACAATTTTCAAATTATAAGCGCTACAATATATATATTGGAATGCATTTTTTAACAGTGTAGTTGAATTTTCAACGAAAAATATAAAAAAAATCAAGATCAGATTCACATTGCGCAGGAAAACTATATACTTCGGAAAATACATTTTCCTTTATATGAATTCATTACTCAATTTTTTTTTACAGTGCAATTAACAATAGAAAAGTGAGATGGTCACTCTAGTCACTTAAAGCTTTTTCCATTGCTTAGAAGTTCTTTAGTTTAAATTAGAAATGAGCATAGCAAGTTGTCATTATGAGAATAACAATAAATGAAACCTCGGCTGATATAAAAACAGTCTGATTTGCTGTCTTTTTTTTTTATAAACAATGTTATCATACATCGATACCCAAATTGATTATTGTTGATCCAGCTTTATCCCTAATAAGGCTTCAAATTTCTACTTTACTTTAAAATTATTAATTGTCAGCTAAAATAATGTACAAAAATTCTATCATTAATAATAAACCTTTTTCAAAGTAAATTTAGAATTTTTCAAACCTATTATATAAATTGGTTGAGGCTTCAGGTTTTAATTATAAAATGTTTATCGTCAAGTATCTTTAATTCTTTTCGTAAATTTACAAACATGTGTTATCTCCTATGGATCAGCAAACAAAAAGCTGTAAAATGTATGAAAACATTTCAGATCTGATACGAAAAAGATTCGCTTCCATGAGAATATTCATATTACAAAAATAATTTTAAATAGATCCACTGAATTAACAAATTTTTAAATACGATGATTTGATTTTAATATACATAAACGGGAAAATTGTCAAATACGCAAAAAGAGATGGTTTATATATTTTGCGAACGATCAATGCTGTAACTGCAAACTTCTTTTCGACTTTTTTTACATTAAAAAATTAAGAAAATAAATCAAATTCAATTTTGAAAATATAAATATTTGACTCTTCGTATATGAAATTTACATACTCAGTGAATGTATTGGTCATATTTTGTTGACATCATTTTTATTTTTCCGAAGTATAATTGGATATAATTTTTACATCAATGAATTCTAATCTAATTTAACTTGAATTTTGTATTCCATTTTTAGACACTTATTTTTAATTTTCAAACAGATGAAATTAATAGTGCGCACCGCTTTACTCAATAAATAGGTTAAGTTGTCATCGGAAGTTAAAATTCAGTTTTTAAGAAAATGATATAAAAAAAATTAAATCCCTATATTTTTTCTGTGCAACACATTATTATGCCTAGTATTTATTTTTTCAACGAATGATTACGATAAAACGTGACAAACAGAAAAATTTAATAAGAGAACGCGAATTTGTAACATGTTCAACTTATATTGCAAAAATAAGAAGACATTATGGCGAAATTTGTAAATAAGCTGTACCGCGTTTCATTTTCACAATCTTAAAATATTTACCAATTATTATTTCAAAATAGAAAAATGATTAAAATCAAATGAAATTATTGTTAAATAGAAGGTTTTAATAAAGACACGCGATCGTGAAACATTTTTATCTTTATTAATACAATAAGAAGTCAATATTGTGAAACTTGTGACTAGACTACGTTATGTCAACGCCACCAACATAGAGTATTTAAAATTAAATACAAGAATCATGGTCTTGCCAGATAAGTTATATTTGCTTTTGGTGATGAAAAAAGTTTAAATAATAATATCATTATATTATAACCACCTCAAAGAAATTGATTTTACTGGCATTATAACTATAAACAAACAAATATATGAATCTGCTGGAAAGACATTAAATTTCTATAAGATGTTCTTCACCAAATTTGCACATAATATTGAAAAAATGCATCAAAACATAGCCATAGAATTCAAAAGGACAATCGACCTATTAGTTTGTTTAAACAAAAAAAAAAGTTTTACTTATTAATTTTATTTCAGTTTGTATTTGTCATTATTTTCCAGCGAAGCCCCATGAATATTGTCTATTGAGCAATGTTCTTCGTTTTATCACCTTCTGTATTACCTCAGGAAAATATATTTTATTGGAAATATAATAATATGCTGAGTTCAATTTAAAGTACTTATAAAAATAGGTAAATAATGTGAAATAGAAAAATATATGAACTATAGCAAAAAATTTAAGAATCGTTTAATTTTGCTTTTAGTATTATTCCTGTGATTATTCGGTTCCTTAAAGGTTGCACCATGAAGATCTTTCGTATTCTTTTATAAAGTTACTTTCGTAATTAAAGGAACATCGTTAATTTATTTTATGCATAAAAAGTGCAATTTTTTCACAGTTAGATATTTAGAAGGACTAAAAGAAAATAATATACCTGGAAATATCTAGATGTACCTGAAAAAATTAGCCATCCCGGAAAGATAATAAATAAGATTATAGAATATAATTAATTTAAACTCAATATTTTACAAATTTATGTGTACATTTCTACCTCGAATATTAACAAGAAATTATTTTTGTAGCTAATACTAAGGTGTGCATTTATTTTGTGTTTCAGGTACCTGTTCCTCATACAGTGGGTTCTTTTCTATATCAAAATAGAATTTGATGATCGTCTTGGTATGTCAAAGATCGTATTTGGACAATATTGCAAACCCTTTAAATAAATGTTTTTAATTTGGACTGCCTTTTTTCAATTAAATTCTAATAAAAGTTTTAAATTAAAAACCCGCGTGTCTGCTTACCATGAAACCCTGCAATTGACAGCAAATTTGTATATGCCAGCGAAATCGTGGAAATTTCAGGAAATTTTTTAGAGCGTACTCAACGTTCTTTTTATTTTATTATAAAATTATTTTAAAAAGCTTTGTTATTTGAAAAAGTAACTTCAGGGTACACTGTTAGATGTAAGTTCATGAAATTTCATGAGAATGTTAGTGAAGCTTTTTACACTACACTTAGCGAAAAACTCATTGAAATTTCATGCAAAACTGACATTTAAATAGCCTTATTGAAATTTCAATGTAAGTTTTGAAACTATTTTCAGAGATAGTGCGTTGAATTTTTTGTAAATATTCATGAATACCATATGGATATTCAATGCAAATAGTGCAACTTTTTTAAAAACAGTTTTTTGAAATTACTTACAATTTTAATAAACTTTCATTCAAATTTCAAAGCATGTAATGAAAAGAAATTTAGAAAAAGTTCATTACAATCGTTTCAAAATTCAATGAATATTCTGTGAAATGTCAAAGTAGATAATGAAATACATGTACAAATATTATCTTGAAATTTTCTTGAATTTTATTTAACATTTATGAAACTTCAAAGTAAGTATTGAAAATGTGTTTATATCAGAACATTGATATCTTCTCAAATCGTTTGAATCGATAAAAAAATATATCACATACAAAGCTTCTAAATTTAACTTCCTGAATTATTTTTAAATTTTGTTCATATTTTCATTTAGTCTCATTAAATTTAATAAAAAATGTTACTTCATTTTTAATACATGTTTATAAAATTTACGAGAACCACAGTGAAATTTATTCAGCCAGCAATAATATTTTATGTACAAGAAATTGAAACAGGTTTCAGAGTCAATTTTATGAAATTGCAATAACTTTTGCTTCAAAATTAAGTTTCTTGTCACTGAAAATTAATCAATATGGTCTCAAATTAATTTTCAAACCCAAATTTATGAAATTTCAGTAACATAAGTTATTGAAAACTGACTAAAATTTTAGGAAATTTCTAAAAAAATTATAGTTTTATCTACATTCAAATTCTTTTAAATATTTTCACCAATCTCAGGAACATGTATATAATTCGAAATATGAATATATGCATTGAGTTATAAGCATGAGAATAAAAAATAGAATGAAAATTTGTTTCCATTATTATTTAAATTGATGAACATTTTTATTAATTTATTTTAATATTAAACAGTGATAATTGATGTATTCAAGAATATCCTGTAATCATTATTTTATTAAGTTCTCATTAAAATTATATTTTTTTGTTGAAATTTGAAGTATTTTATTAAAAATCGTTTCTTCTCTTTTAAAATTAATTTTTTACCAAAAATTTACTCATACCATTTTTACTTCAAAATTTAAATATTTTGTTTGAAAATTTATCACTTTTGGTAGAAAATTTTACTATTTTTTAATTAAATGTCATCTTTTTTAGTTGTAATTCGAATTTTTGTTTGAAATTGGATTTAAAATGAGTTTTTTAAAATGCATATTTTTTGGTTAAATTCAACTGCTTGGTTGAAATATCATTACTCACAATTTTGATTGAAAATTAATCTTGTTTGGTTGTAAGTAGAACTATTTTGTTCAAAAGATCCTTTTTTGTTGAAGATACATCAATTTAGTCAAAAATTGATATGTTTGGTCAAAAAATTTTAAAATTTGGCTTAAAATGCGTTATTTTTTGTTGAAAAATTATTTTTTAAACTCAAAATGTATATTTTTTATTTTTGGTTTTATAATTCATATTTTCATTTGACAAATGATAATTTCTAGTTGAAAAATGTAACTCTTTGTTTAAAAACTCACGCATTTTCTTAAAAATTCTTTTCTTTTTGTAGAAAATTAATCTTTTTGGTTAAAAATGCATCCTTCCAGATGAAAATGCAACTACTTGGTTAAATAGATTCGTTAAAAATGCATATGATTGTTCTTGAAGATTCATCATTTAAGTTGAAAATTCATCTTTCTTGGTTGAAAATTTAACAATTTCTTGGAAAGTTGAACTACTTCGTTGAAAATTCATTTTTTGTTAAAGATTTCTCATTTTAGTCCAAAATTTATAATTTTGGTTAAAAATTTGAATAATTTGTTAAAAATCACCTTTTTTTTGTTCAAAGTTGTTGTAAGTTCGTTTTAGTTATTGAGGTGAGTCTCATGAAACAATTCGTGAAAGCACTAGATAAAGATGGACGTTAAATTCGTAAGCTGTTGAAGAACAACGTTTTTGTTACTAAACTGACTGAGACTGAAAAAAGAGCATAACTCGATTTCAAAAATATTTTCGAACAATTCCTGGGAAAGTTAAAAGTAAAAATGGGAAGAATAAGGTTTTGAGAATGGTTGATGGTAATAAAACTATGATATCAAGGAAGATGAGATGAAAATAAGATGGCTTAATACTGTTCGATTTTGAAAAGAGATGCACTTTAAAAAAATATATGAAAAGGAAAATGGCACTACGAAGGTTTTTCGAATGCAACAGAGTATGTTATGATCAAACAACAATTGAAGCCGTAGAAAACTAATGCTAATTTGACTTAGGAATTGGATTCAGTGCCGCGAAGTGCATTATAATTTAATTTAGTCCGGAAGAGATTTGCTCAAACAATTTTGATTTGAGGTTATGTTGAGAAATTTTTAGTAACATCACTGATTTGATTTTATGATTGAATTCAGCGCCTTGAAATCCATATAATGATACCAAATTTTTCCACCATATACTCGAAAACAAATTTTTTTTTTAGTTTCTGTCCAAAAATAATTGGATAAGGTGCTATTGTGACCTTGAATACGGATTCAGAGCCTCAAACTACATCGGAATACAATAGACTTCGAAAAAATACATCACCTTTTATTGTTTTGTGTGACTGTGTAATGGGCATGTTATATATTTTTTAAGCAATATTATATGTGGTAAAACTGTGCAAATATGTCCATTTTCTTAAAATATCATTTGTTTCGAATTACATTTTTTGGTGGTGCGATGGACCGCTTTTGAAGTCCTTCACAATGAGCCAAAGAAAATTGAAAATATATGTGAAATATATGTTTATATACGAAATATATGTTTATATATGAAATATATGTTCTGTCAGAGTAAGAATATCTTAATTGCTGCTGCAATAGAGCGCATTTGAAACCGAAGAAGTTAGCGAAAAGAAATTTTCAAAATGTTGTTTGGTTGGTTTCAATATATAATAAAGTTCTACGAAAGAATATCTAAGAAATGAGAAGCCCTAGTGCTTCGAAACAAATATCTCGATGTTGGTAAACAATGATTTTATTTATTTGTAGCATTGCAAATACATGAATTGTAGATAAAGATAAATCGGCATTTACAAAATATCTTTTGCATATGAATTAGGGATACTAATGAAAAATTCTGAGGATATCTTGAGATATCCTTGGAACATCTTATGGATATCAAAATTTCTGCTTTGTAGGATATCAATCTCGATAAGCCTAGGCAATCCTATAGTGGGATGTTAAAGGAATTAAATGGGACAGCCTATGATCTTTTTTAGGATCTTTCATTCTGTACGTTTGGCGTCGTAAAGGTGCACTATACACGCTGTATTTTTCCATTGGCAGTCCTACATATATGTGATCGGTGGGTGGAAATAATGATTCTTCTATGGAAAATTCGTATACACTATCATGGTGATATTTCGATGTATTGAAGATTTGAAAAGGGCCAGCTAAATAAAATTCGCCGTTTCCTAAATTTATCTGAGCGTCCTTTGGAGTATGATGAGCAGGATCATGTTTGAAGAGCGCATGTGGGTCGTTGAGAGTTACAGTATAATAACGGTCTTTCACAGAGAAATAACGTTCTCTTATAAATATATCAGCGAAATAGAGCAGAGCTGGAAAATCGGGATATGACATATAGACGGGTATCTCTGGCTGGTCCCATGCCCTGAGTTCTCCGTCACAAATACAGCCATCATGCATTGATAGAACGATGTGGTTTTCAGGAAAATTCGGATGTCCGTCTGCACCTAATTTTGAAAAAAATTACACTCATAAAATGTTTCCACACTAGCAAATTAAACTTCTAAAAATGTTTCTTTCTTTCTTTGGAACTATTTTTTTGATGACGTTCGAAGCTCTAAAGTCAACTCTCTAAATCTGAAGTAGCAGAAAACTAGTAATTGGTAATAGTTTTCTACTAATTCAAATAGTGCCGATTCATTTACTAGTAATTAGTAAAAATCTACTATTTCAATGAGTAAAAAAAACTGACCAAAATTAATTAGTAACGATATCTACTGATGGAATTGGTAATGCTACTACTAAATTAATTGGTAAATTTATTGCTGGTTACTATTTTAAATGGTAGTTTCAAGTAAATTAAAAAACTTATTTTACAATGAAGAGAATTTCATTGAAATAAATTAATCTATGAATTTGAATAATAATTTAAAGAAATTTCTATTTTATCTTCTTATACTTAAAACTCAGTGCATATTTAGGTCAAGTTACTGTAGGTCCCGTATTAAATTCAATTTGAACAGTTTCAAATTCATAAAGTTGATAGTAAAAATATTCCATTTTAAACAAGACAGGTGAATTTTTAACCAAATAGTTGAATTTGGAACCAAAAAGATTCAATTTCTACCAAAAAAAAAAACTATTTCTCAACAAAATACACGAATTCTCAACCAAATAGTTGAATTTTGAACTGAAAAATATCAGTTTCCAACCAAAAATGGAATAGTTAGATTTTCAGTTAATAAATTAATTTACCAGAAAAAAACAACAAATTTTAATCTGAAATGATGAATCTTCAACTGAAATTGATGAATTCTGATCGAAAAGGACGCATTTTTAACAAAATAATAACTTTCAACCAAGTAGTTTTTATTTTCAATCTAAAAGATGAAATTTCAACTAGAATGATGAATACTTAACTGGAATACTTCAGTTTTCAACCAAAAAGATAAAGTTTCAAACAAGAATGATAATTTTGAAACATAAAAAATATTTTTCTACAAAAAATACTTTTTTTCAAGAAAAGAGATGAATTTTCAACTAAAAAAGACAAGCTTTCAACCAAATAGTTTAAGGCAGGATTCTTCTTTCCAACGCGCGAAAAAAATGTTATTTTTGTAAATTTTTTTTTTAAACATTAAGAAATATATTGATTTAGGGTTTGTTATGCTTAATAAATGTACTCCTAAAATACATTTAGATTTTTTTTTAGTTCATTTTATGCGCTCTATATACATTTAAATGGCACTTTCTCAAAACCACATTTTTTACCGCTTGTTAAAAAAATCTCCGAAACTACCGAATCGATTGGTCTGAAGTTTTTACCACATATTCTATACATATACATCAACCGGTGGTAGCAGATTTAAGTGAAAATTTTTATTGTTACTATTATTTTTTTGCAAAAAATAAGCAAAAAAAAATTTGATTTTTTTCTTCGAGTTGGCGCCATTTTGTTTTTTCTGCATACAATTGAAAAAATCTGCTAACACCGGTTGATGTATATGTAGAGAATATGTGGTAAAAATGTCAGACAAATCGATTCGATAGTTTCAGAGATTTTTTTTAACAAGCGGTAAAAAACGTTATTTCGAGAAAGTGCCATTTAAATGTAAAAAGAGCGCATAAAATCAACTAAAAAAAAATTTTAA
>CAKNWT010257775.1:0-12684 GCA_932066315.1 Andricus coriarius
GCCTGTAAGAATATGACACTCTTAATATTAGAATATTGTTTTTTCGGTGAATATATTACTGCCAAAATGGAAAACAAAAGCACGACAGCTTCTTAAAATGACTGTTCTCAAATGACACCGTTTCTGTTGAAAATGTATTGTCGGTGGAAAAAAAAAATTTAATTTGACTGTGCTTATATTTCAGGGTGAATTGATTGTATGCAATATAAGCCTTATACGTAAAATAAGAATTTCTGATATTTTCATTTTTTTTTTTTTTTTTTTTTTTTTTTTTTTTTTTTTTTTTTTTTTTCGAGCGGGTATCGCGGCACGCGGCTCGCGGCGCTAAACAATATTATTTATCATTAACCCAAAGAGCGAGCACAAAAAAGTTGAAACGGTTTCTGGATCTTAAGCGTTCAGGCTTCCCACTACTTAAAAAAAATTTCAAATATCGTGTGTAGAACAGGGTTAAATCGCCATTTGTTTATTAAAAAATGATGTAAATTAGCAACAATAACATATAGCACGTTTTTCAGAATTTCATTGTTAAATGCATTTATTTTTCATCATTCCCTGAAATTTTCATCAATTTTCCATGAATAGTTTACGAAATAATAATTTGTTATCAAAAGATGCAGAAATGTTTAATCTGACATTGTAAATAAACAAATGCATTTTTCTCAACAAATTTTATAACGTGCTCTTATACTAATGAGTAGATTATTTTCCAATACTTAGTTTTAATTTTTCTTCCAACATCAAAAATCGTAGGCTCACTTGGGAAATTTCTACTCAATGACAAATGACAAATTCTCTCAGCATGCCCAAACCTTTAAAAAAATGGTGTACATGCTTGCCGAACACTGTGTCCTGTACACAAAATTCTTTAAAGGATTCTCTCACTATTGAATTTTTCCATTCCCGTTTTACCGCCCACATTGCACAGGTATTGCATGCCAACCCCGTTAATTTGACTATTATCGTTTTCTTGGTAATATAGTGGACAAGAAAATAATATTTTTTATTTATTTTGTGGATTTTTCTGTATCAAACAAATGAAAAATAACAGTGTTTTTTCAACCATATATAAACTATATATAAACTTTTGATCTGGATATATATCACCAATTTAGCTTTAATTGATACATTTTTACTTCTGGCAATAGATCCTACTCTGCCGGTAACTTTCTTACCCTTGTTTATAAACATATATCACCGTCTATCTATCCATCATTAGTAAATAGACTACGAAGATACACGTACTAACCAACTTGTTTTATCCTCTCACCGTATCGGGCAATGTTGCATACTATTTTTTCACCCGTTCTTTCAAGCACCATGATTTCTTTTTTATTGACGTTAATTTTGAGGCCCATGTTCTTCATGCTTGTTAGTATTCATTATGTTAAAAATTTTTCGCAAGCCTTCAATTAACTCTGCCATAAGGACATTATCATCTGCAAACGCTAACCCACACCTTCATCGTCGAGCAGCGCCATTCTCAGACACTTATCCATGATACAGTTTCTGTAACAAACATAAGCATAATTTTACAGGAGAAGCTATTGAAGAGGCGGTCTGACACAGGAACTCCAGAGGAGGCCCTTACTTTTCATTTGAATAACAATTCGAATTTTTTAGAAATAGAAATAAATGTTTTATTATAGAAACGCAAATAAAAAAAATATATCGATAGGTGTAACAAACTTAAAATCGATATTTGATCTATTATGTCCCTCTCTTCGCAAACGGTCACATACGTCCATTCAGTGTAGACGCTCTCTCAGCTTTTAAGGGCTACTACCCCAGAGGCGCACAAACCGCCACAAATTTCCAACGTTTGGTACATCAGCCCGCCTAGAAATCGCGCAGCCGTTACTCCAAGGTTATGAAGTGGCTATAATACGATAGCCTGTGTGGCTGCCGTGCCAAGCTTCTTTCATTGCAGGCTCTCCACAATATAGAGCTTCGTTCACTATTCGAGGTTCCGAGTTGCCGTGCTATCAGTGCACTCAACGTCGAAAAATTTCTTCTTGTCCGACCCCCCTTGAAAACGCGCCATTGCATGCACTTGAAGCAGGCGTAATCTGGCCGATTCCAGCCCAGTGACGTTCGCACATGCGCACTCCGCCGCCAGGCGAACATGAAATTTTACGCCCGCTACATACAATTTTACGCCCGCTACACATAAACTACGCCACTCAAGTGAGAATATGCAGGAGTTGATCTTTATCTTTGAAAAAGCTGTATTGCTAGACCCGACAGTCTCCGTTCTGCAGAGTACGCTATTTCTTTCTTCCACCTATAATCTAAAACTGTCAGGTACACCACACATCCTCTATCTGCTTCACATGCTTGTTTTCAAGGAGGGGGACAAAAAGTATAGTATGTATCAAGGGCTTAAAGCTGTTTTGCCTCGTCAAAATAGCCTTCTTTACGCCCTTGATGCACAATATACTATTCTGCTCATTATTCATTCTTGGTAGAAGCGTAGGACCTGGAACTATACAGCGACCAAACGCGGCGGAGAGCTGTATCTGAATATTTTAGATATTGTCAGCCATTTTATATCATTCTTATGGAAACAGATTTTAAGGCGTAAAATTAATAAATTTCTATTTTTTCTTCCAGAAGTAAGTTTGCAGTCCAGTGCAGAAAGATATCGAAGTCCTTCTCCTCAATCACGTGTTCCTGAATTACGAGTTCCTGATAGTCTGCGGGAGCCATTAGAATGGGGGTATTTCCAATTTGAGTTCAAGCATTTTATGGAATTTTATGGACCCCTGAAGGTAGGCAGAAGGGCGGAAAGACATGAAGCCACAGGTTTTTGGACTATACCGCAACACAGAAAACTTCCGGTACAAGTAAATGTTCGTGGTGAGATCTTTGGATTCAAATATCAGGGTAATATTATCCGTAGAATTTATTCTTACCCTGATCATGAAATGGTGACTATAAGCATCCACGATAGTGATCAGATTAGAAAACTTACGGATGATGAAAAAGCGTACTTGGAAAGATATCCACGGGGAAATCCACCATTATTGTAATCTGGTTTACACTCTTTTATGTAATCCCAAGTAACTTTATGTAATCGCTGCAACTTTTTGTGTAATCACGTGTATTCTCTTGCAATCCCTATAATTGCTTCGAATATTAACATAAATATAAAAATTACTGTAAAACGCCGATCCTCAAAAACTATGCTGTATTAACCCTTTCGCTGTAAACGGGGTCTGTGAGGCCCAGGCGAAATTTACTACGTCGGTATTTTTAATTGTTTGTATGCAATAATTTGTTCGAAAAAAATGTGTTCCTGTTCCTGTCCGACTGATCCATAAAGTATAAGGTTTAATGATGCCAGATTGATAATGCCAAATTGCAAGATCTTTCCTATCACTTTAACAAATAAAAAAAAAACATTGAGTCTTACAGACCCCCGTTTACAGCGACAAGGTACCAAAAAAAAAAGTTTACAGGGTAAGGGTATATTGATATATAGTAGAACCTTTCTTGTCCAGAATTTTATTTTGATACATAGAAATTATTTTACACGTTATACATATATGTCGCATATATATATATATATAACATTAAATAATCCACAACTGCGCGTAAGATCAAACCTGAGTTCGCACGCACGCATTTTTCAAGTACTTGAAAATATTTAGGCTATTATTTAAATAATAAATTATTAGATTTTTTAGTTATTGAGTTTCTAGTATGTATTTAATATCTGGAATGACTTAGAAGTTACATCTTTGAGATAAAAAATTGCGCCTATAAAAAGCAGAAGTAAATGGTTTTTTGAAAATGTTTGGAATTGTGATTAAATGAAAAAAGACCTGTCTACTTGTGTTTAATAAATATTATAAATAATAGTATTTCGAGATGTCAGTTATTGAATTCCTATGAAAGCAAAAAGCTTCAGGTTAGCCCTGAAGAAGTGAACTGCAATGTTCACGAAACGTCGGCAAGATTCGTAGTTTTGCACACGATTGAAATCACTGTTAAAAATAGTATTAAATTTAAAATAGCAATGTGTATTAAAATTAATATCTCAAGCGTATGAAATCGCTATTTAGGTACGTGTTTATTACATTTCATATATATTCATGATAATCGCTCAGATAATTCCATTTTACACAAAATCAAAATAAAATTAGCAGTAATTTTCGATTCTTAATAATAAAACATGATACTTTCTTACAATTAATCAGAAATAAAAATGGATTTTATGTCGAAAAGTTCAATTACGTAAATAAATAATAGACCTAACCTACAATCAACTGTACTCACATTAAATTTCTACCATTCAGGGCAAATTTTTGAAAGAGTTCCACATGTACGTTGCACTTTAATCATAAAAAGCAATTCAATCGACGAATGCTAGATTATTACTTTAATTGCAAATATTTGATAAGATTTAAAGAAATAATAGCACTACAAGTTTTCAAGCATGCTGCTATAGCGACCTGTATATTAAATTTAATGTAAAGTGTACAGCTATTCATATTTTAATGTATATTAAATTTCAACTACCGTGTATGCAAATGACTTCATATACAATTGTATTAAATTTAATACAGATTTTTCTAACAGTGATCTGAAACACCTCTTTTTAATTTATCCTATGAAATCTATTGAAATTCCCTACAATCCTGTGAAATCTGTCACAATCCTATTAAAAGCTGATAAAATCCTTTGAAATTCCTTATCATCAATTGAAAACCCTAGAAATATTTGAAACCATGAAATCTGGTTGCACTGTTAAAAAAACTGAAACTACATATTAGTTGAAGTTGTCACATTTGAGTTGTAAGCTTTTTACATTTGAACTAATAAAATATAACTCATCTTCAGTTTAATTTATAATTGATGTAGGTATAACTCAGTCACTGACAATAAGTAAAAAATACTGATTCGATGAGTAATTATTGCTATACGCATGATCACTATATTTAAGTCGTAATTATAGATTTTGCTTAAACATTTTAAATGTAAATGATCCTGTACAATTGAATTCAATACATGAAATATTTTATTTATTCATTTATATTCGTAATGACATTTGTAACCTTATAACTATATTATATTATAATTATATTCAAATTTTTATGATTGAAATAGTGTGATGAATTGTAACGGTCTAACATATCCTCAAAATGGCGATGGATGTTGAGTTTTATTCTCATATTAATACTCTTCACATAAATATGAAGTAACATTTGCCATACAGAATATCATCAAATACATAAAATATTTCTTTTGCATTGAATTCATTTGTGATGTATGATCATTTACATTTAAAATGTTTCAGAAGTGTATATTTACGGTCTTGGATAGTGTACATGCGAGTATCAATAATTGCTGATTGAATCAGTATTTTCGTAATAATTGTCAGTTACTTAATTCTGGCTACAGTAATTAGTATGATTTTAATTATAATTAGTCATATTTTACCAAATGGTGCAGGTTAAGTTGAGACTGGTACAATGCATTCCACTATTTCGATCAATTAAGTTTAAAAAATAACGGAATTATAATTCCGTTAACTGATAATTATCAGTTGAAATCCTCAGGTTTGTGACGTGTAATATACTAGAAAATTTAAAATTATTTGTATTCATTCGTTAAAATGATAACACTATGGCATATGTCACTTAAAAAGGTAGTGTCTGATTTAATTATCGTTAAACGATTCATTCATTTAGATTTAAAGAGAAAATTAGAAAAAACTCTTTTTCTAGGCATTCCTGCTGAAATTTACATTTCAATTATTAAAAATTTGCTTAAGCAACTTCTAAACAATTGGTTAAAAATGTGCAAGAATGATATATGTCTTTCTGATTTAAAAAATATATATTTTGTACAATTTATATTAGTTTTTTATGTAAAAGCCAGATTTTCTCTCGTTGGAGAGAATTTTGTCAGCCACGAGTCAGACTGTTTTTGTAAGCATATTGTTGATAGAATTAAAGGACTGACAGTATTAATAGTCATTTATGTGAAATGTACTATGAAAGAAAAATGCAAGCACTGTGAATAAAAGGTATTATATTGACATTTTTATATGTATAACTATGATTTGGCGAACAAGTACTGTACTTAGATTATGTATCTAGCCAGTAACACATGTACTATTAGTCTAGTTTTTAAACTGATTGGTACTTATGTCAGAGGCGCCTTTTGGATTATTTTCCATGTACTCTACTATGAATACTTTCAAACTACGTGTTGTATTCAATACATACTTTATTATTTCACTACATTTTTGGAAGTTCTTGATTATGCAGAACCATAATTCCATTATTTAAACAACATATAAGTATCTCGGCAGGAAAATCTTGCAGCCTAAAGTCAATGAGAAAGCGACTGATGTATGTAGGTATAGTTGGTATACATGGAAAAAATTAAGCTAGTATCAGATTACTAACCACGTAACCTAGTTTGTCTAATATAATTAGCATCCTGCTCCAATTGTGTTTTTTTAAGCTCTATCTAAGCTTGTCCGAAATGACTAGGAATCCAATCTGAATTTGTTCCGTTGTAATCTGAAGTCATTTTTAAACTATGTTCCAGGAAAAAATGGTAAAATTGTGCTTTATCAGCTCATGTTTCATATTACCTGGTGTACCATACTGAAGCATCTGCCATATTGCCCCTTATTTCATAATACTTCAGGTGCCATATTTAAAAAAAAATTTGTTCTATCAGATAAACTCTGGAGAATTGCCTTCTTTAACAACTATTTTATATACATAGAACGACATTTCCTATTGTTTTAGCCCAGCCCTAGCCAAGTCATGGCTAAGCTCAGATTGATCTTCTACCATTTTCTCCCAATATTAAACAACTTTGTCTCAACACAATATGCCATTTTCCCCAACTTCATGCAAACATATGTTATTCTTTAATATTTTTAAAGCATTATACTTATACATTTTCTTATAATTGAAGACAATTCTAAAAATATATGGAAATCAATGGTAAAACTATCATAAGGGAATAAATTAAAAATTTTGCTTCTATGAAAACCCAATGTGGTGAATAATAATCTCAACTTAGACTACAAGAATTACAATTTAAATTATAATGAAAAAAGGAGTTTAAAAACACGTTATATAATTATATATTTAATTAAATTTTTGTCTCAAAATTACTTATAGTAAAAAAAAACAGTTTATCGCAAAATGAGCTACATCGATTTTATAAAATTTTATCTAAAATAGTGCCTCGCGTTCCAAGGCACTATGATCAACAAGGAAAGAGGGACCCCAAAATCCGACCCTTTTATTGCGCCCAACGTAGTTTTTGAAGGAAAGAACGAAAATTGACGCAACGAGACTCAAAATAATCTTCAATGCATGCTGTGACCGGGGTTTTCATTAGATTACCCTTTCAACCCCTTTTAACACTGGAAAATTAAAAATCAACCCCTAATTGGCAGTAAAAAGCACTTCATGTCTAAGAACGTGATTGAAAAAGCTTTTAACTATGTTTTTTTGTAGGTACAATCGCGTTGGTATATTAACGTATAGTCTCTACGTCCATTCTTCTTACATAGCACCATTTCAACCCAATGTGCCAATGTACATAGCTTTATTAATTATTATTACTTAGCACCTCTTCAACCCCCATAATCCCGAAAACTATGCCTATTAGGGGGTGAAAACTACACCGGTACCATGAAAGTAGGTGAAATAGTGTCTAATATTTTTTCGTAATAGCAGTATAATATGTACCTCAATTATACTTACTCAGTGACACTATTCTACCTACTTTTATAGTACCAGTGTAGTTTCCACCCCCTGATAGGGGTAGTTTTCGGGATCCTGGGTGTTGAAATGGTGGTATGTAAGAAGAATGGACGCGATCGTACCTACAAAAAAACAAAGTTTAAAAACTATTTCAATCACGTTCTTATGCATGAAGTGCTATTCACTCCCAATTAGGGGTAGATTTTCAATTTTCCACTATTAAAAGAGGTTAAAGGGGTAAACTAGTGACAAACCGGTTACAGCATGCATTGACGATTATTTTGAACTTTGTTGCTTAAATGTATGTTCTTTCCTTCAAAAACTCCGTTGGGCGCAAGAAAACTGGCGGATTTTCGGCTCATTTTGTGGTCCCTCCTTGGTCATCAGTCTATGGTTTTTATATTTCAGTAGATCAAGACTCAGATGAATCAAACGCTTCAGAAGGTCAGCGGGATTCGCAGAAGACTGATCCTAAAGCACAATCCAAATCAATTCAATCAATCAAAAAAAACCATCTGCCTCCGTCAAATAGTCAGTTGATTGATCCTCCGAAATTCAATGCGGAAATAAAGGTAGCTTCTAAGGATAAAGATGCCATTGTGAAAAGAGATGGACGAATAGTCATGAAGCAAGAGAAAATAGCAGCTTCTCTGGCAGCCATTGGCAAGGCCCTATCACTGATATCTGACAAAAAAGGAAGATCTGCAGAAGAATTAGAGCTAATAGAGTACCTAACCGATGCAAGCAAACTACTCGCTGATCTACACCATAACGAATCTGTTGTCCGTAGAAGTTTGGTCTTGGCGAATATCGACGTCTCCCTTAAGGATACACTACAATCAACGGTAGGTACACTCAACAGGTAGATAAGCAGCCAAAAAACCAGAAAGCCCCGCCTCGCACTCCATATCAGCAGAAGGAATTGGTACCTCTCGAAAACGTCGGTAGCTCCGGTAAGTAATAGAGCTGGCAGACTTTGTCGATTTCAATCTAAATGAGAGGAAATCACATCAGATCCGACCATACTGTCATGGATCGAGAGTTATAAAATTCCTTTTGAATCTTTACCGTTTTAAACTTCATTACCCTGTCCATGAGATTGGACATCAGAGGAAAAACCTCAAGTTTCTCAGTTGCTTGAGAAACTTCTGAAAAAAGGTGCCATTGTAGAATGCTATACAGATAAACACTAGTTTATGTCTGATATTTGCGGATGGTTCGTTGCGATTAATTCTCAACCTAAAAGCACTCAACAGATTTATTCCAACGCAGCACTTCAATCTAGGAGACGGTAGAACGGTAACTCAAATTATTAATCAAGGTTGTTTCATGGCAACGCTGGACCTTCCAGATGCGTACTATTTGGTACCGGTATATAAACCGCAACGTAAATATTTGCGTTTTTTCTTTGTGGGCCAAACGTATGAGTTTACGTGCTTACCGTTCGGGATTTGCACAGCGCTTTACGTCTTCATAAAAATTCTAAAACCGGTAAGGTCATATCTACGAGAACTAGGTTTTTTATCAATTATTTATTTAGAAGATTTGTTATTGTTTAAAACATCTCATACCGAGTACATAGAAAACATAACAGTAACCGTACCTAAACTAGAGGAACTGGGATTTGTAATTAATCTTCAAAAAGGTCAAATGACTCCAGCTTAAACTTGTAAATACTTGGGATTTATTTACGACTCAAAGGAAATGACATTTCAGCTTTCGGATACTATAATAAAAGAAATCAAATAATAACAGAAGTTAATAGAATTCGTCTAAACCAAAACATAAAAATAAGGGAGTTCGCTGGAATTGCAGGTATTTCAATGTGTGTTTGTTGCTCTGCGGTAAATTGTGGTTGGGGTCACACAAAAGCCTGCGAAAGAGCAAAATTTTTAGCATTTTGAAAAACAATGATAACTATAACGCAAGGTTAATGATAAAGAAATCAGTACTAGAAGATTTACATTGGTGGAAACGGATAGTTGCTTCACATCGACAAAACTACAGCCATCTCATATATAAATATAATGGGGGAGTTCAATTTGAATATTTGAATAATATCACAAGGCTTATATGGAATTGGTATAAATAAAGGGAAATTTGGTTTTTCGCGACTTACATTCCATCAGCTATGAATAAAATAGCGGATGAAGAATCACGTTGCTTAAAACCAAATACCGAAATCGAAGTGTCCAATCTTGCCTTCAGAAAAGTAGTTAGAGCTTTGGGACAGCCAGAAATAGATCTTTTTGCAAGCAGAGAGAATGCAAAATGCTCCAAGCATGTTTCTTGGAAGAAGAATCCTGACTTAATGGCTATCGATGCGCTCACAATCTCTTGGGCAGATTATTTCTTTTATGGGTTTCCACCATTCTCAGTAATATTAAGAAACTTGCAAAAAATTAGGGACGATGAAGATCATAGTGGTACCAAACTGACCATCGCAGTCATGGTATCCACTACTTGAGGCCGCCTTAATCTCATACATGATTCAGATTACAGCAAAAGACAATGTTTTGGTCCCCAACAGGAAGGAAGAAACTTTCTTGGAGAAAGTTAACCTGGTGGCCGGTATCTTATCCGGAAGGCGGTCGAATTAAGGCTTCAATGGAAATCTCAATTTCATCCTTAAGCGACTCTTCCTTCAAGCAATATGACTCTTGTCTTAGAAAATGGTGGATTTATTCTAAAAAAAAGGAACTTGAATCCGTTCTTGAGCTCAGTTCCAGATATATTGGTTTTCTTATCGGAATTGTGTGATAACGGGGCAGCACGCAGTTCAATAAACTGCTATAGATCAGCGATTTCATTGCTTGTTCGATCTGAGATGGCCACAGATCAAAGAATGTTACGATTTTTTGAAGGCGTCTCTAAATTGCGTCCCTCCAAACCAAAATACGATTCAACATGGGACCCCCAAATTGTTCTTACTCATTTCGTGTCGCTAACCTCAAATGAGCAGCTGTCGTTAGCACACTTAACGAAAATCTTATAAACCTTCTGGCATTAATAACAGGACATAGGATGCAAACTTTTGCGAAAATTAAAACAAGTAACATAAAAACAACAGAAGAAGAATTTAAGATTAAAATACCAGATTGCATCAAAACATCTGGACTAAACAAAAAGCAAGCCTGCCTAAAATTGCGCTACGATACACACGAGGAAAAAATGTGTACTGCCCCCGCACTAAGATGCTACTGCAAAGATGGCACGGCGCAAACCCTTAGCCGTCGGGCGAAAGATTCTCTTAACGACAGTGGAATAGATACAGAGGTCTTTACAGAACATTCAACGCGACATGCGTCGACTTCTGCGGCGAATAGAAACGGAATAGATTTATGTACTATTCGTCGAATAGCAGGTTGGACTGTGAACTCTAACACATTTTTAAAATTCTACAATTTAAGTTTGACTGCTACAGATGCTTATGCTAAAGCAGTTTTGAAAATCGTTTAATATGTTAATAAAGGTTTTGTCCAATAGGAACCTTTGAACATTACTCTATAGTGCCGAAACTCGCGCTAAACACCTACATTTTCATCATGAGGAAAAGGCGCCAAATACAATTTAGAGATTAAACGAACTTACCTGTAAGTGAAGTTCTATCCTTATTGTATGCAGCGCCTATTCCGGAGTGATTACTCCCACGCTATGTTATTCCCATCTCATATTATAATCATAATACCCAAAAATCGTTCCAGCGACACTTTAAAATAATGACTCTATGCGCCAACGTGGAAAGTAGCGAGGTCCATACCATTTTTTCATTGAAAACATTGAAAAACGTGGCGATATTGGCAAGAAGTAGGCGTACTACATTTTGATCACTTTGAAAGAGGCGCTTTATACAATTAGGATAGAAGTTCACTTACAGGTAAGTTCGTTTAATATCTAAAATATCTCGAAAGGACAAAAGTGTAGCCTATAGCCAACGGAATAAGAACTTTTGTATGCAGGTATTGTCTAAAAGGGCACCAGAATATCCATTAGTTTACTCTTGACCAAATAAATTTTTCCTGTGCTTGGAAGAAATGAAGTTCGTTTATACTATGGTATCCACCTTGATTAGGTAATTTAAAAAACTCAAAGGAAGGATTGTTGCCAAATTCACACATAATTAATAATTGAGTTTCAGTTGAAGGACAGTTACAAAAAAAATGTCACATGTGTGTACATAATATAAATGACAAAAAGGACCCCGCACCAAATGTACAGCAAATGGCTTTTTGTGCAAAATTCTAAATCTACTTTTTTTTGTACGTTTGAACCTGCAAAGCAATAATCCGAAACAAAAAGGTAAGGAAAATGGACAGTTTTTTAACAAAAAATTGTCAGTCTCAATTTTTACATGTGTTTTAATAGAAAAATGCTTATTTTAGTGACAAGTTTTTTTTCTCCTAAACTCTTTGTTAGATTTTGCTAAAAGTTTTACATTTTGACTATTAATCTTACAGAAATAAAAGTTTCATATCTAAGATCTAGAATGATTAACGGTGTTAATTAACGGGTGTTTTCATAGATTAAATACCCAAGTGTGGTGAGCCCATTTACTACAAATTCACCTAAAAAAACACTACCCGAATCGGGTAGTGTCACGCTTACCCCTAGAGGCTCGCCGATAGGGAAATAGCTTAATGATATACAAAAAGTTTTCTGATTAATCTATGAGGACATAAATCAGCAAACAGGGAAGGTGTAGAACGACAAGGATGTCTATGAATTTTTCCAGAGGGTTGTTCAATCATCCCTTACTTAGAGAAGCAGAGAAATGAACTTTTCGTAAGGAATAAATCACCATGATCAGGCCTACAATATCACTTTAAAACATACATATAGGAAGTTTCTTTTAAGAGGACTTGCATTATAATTTATTTTCGGGGTAGTTTAATCAACCCTTAATTATTGAAACAAAGAAATCGATATTTTATACCTTAGCATA
>CAKNWT010257780.1:0-11320 GCA_932066315.1 Andricus coriarius
AGCAGAAGTTCAAAAATTCCATCAAGAGCTGCTCGACAAGAAAATGCGCGGAAATTTTCACAGAAATGTAGAAAAACAGTCCTTGTCAAAGGAGCAAACTTTTGCTTTCCTCAGATCATCAGGCCTTAATCAGGTACAGAGGGTTTCATTTTCGAATGCCAGGACGGTGTCGTTTCCACCTTAGCATACCGTGACCGCATTTTATGTCACGAAGTTCCCAGCGATAGGTACAGAGCGTGTCATGCACACGCTGAATACCTGGAACACATACTATCGGGGTGTCCCACCCACGCAGGAACGACGTACATCTACAGACATAATGCGGCCCTAAGAGTCCTTTATTACCATCTTTGTCGCTCTTACGGTGTTAACCGCGACCCTGCCTTACCGACCGCTCTGAGGGAGATAGAGTCAACTGTCCAAAACGAGAAGTGCCAAATCTTCTGGAACTACGATTTTCGGACAGCAGTCTCCGTTGCACACTCGAGGCCTGACATTGTTCTCCAAGACTTCGAGAAACGAACTATATTCGTGATCCAATTCTCGGCACCGTCTGAATACAACATCACTGCCAAGGAGAAAGAAAAGGAGGAGAGGTATCAAGACCTTAAAAGGGAGCTGCAAAAGCTGTACCCAAAATATTCTGTACAAGTAAGTATCCTTGTGATAGGTGCTCTTGGAGGTGCAAAGCTATCACTGGTTCGTAACCTTAAAGCCATACCCGCGTGCCAAAAATATGCCAAGGCACTTGCGAAATGGATGCAGAAAGCGCTCATCCTTGGGTCGCTTCGTGTCCTCAAAACACACGAGGGTTTCGCCGGCCTGTCATTTTGATTTCATCGTGTCCTCTGACCACCCATCTCACGGTTGTGAGACGTGGCCATGAATGTGATTTACCGCGGTCCTACTGGGAGCCGGTGTCATTTTTTAGATGGCAGTTGCTCCCAGTGAGACCCTGCGGTGGTTATTTAACCTTATTATTTTTTTAAAATTATATATATATATATATATGCATATACACATGTAATTTTTATAATTTTTTTTTCCCCTTCATTAACCTCTTCCACGTGCACTTTTGCCCCAGTTTCCCCCATCAACTTTTCCACTTCTTCTGTTGCTGATTCATTATCCACTTTCTTTCCTCTGATCACTATATTTCTACTTCGTTGCGTCTTCTCGTCTACTTTTATTTTCCTTTCTAACTCTCTTAATCTTGTTTTCAATCTCACATTTTCTAGGATAACGTTCTCATTCACTTCTTTTATTTTATTTCCTTCTCTTACCCCTTCATCCCCTTTCTTTATATCCTCAAACTTACAATCTAGCTTTCTCACTCTTTCTTCCAACTTCTCCAGATCAGATTTTCTCTCTTTCTCACTCACCCTTTGCTTTTTTTCGACATCCTCCAACATCTTCAAAAACTTATCTTTTTCTTCCCATTCTTCCCACTTCTCTCTAACTTTCCTCATTTCCTCCTAAACCTCATCCCCTCGCTTTTATATGTCATTCAGACTTCGGTTCATTTCCTCTCTAAACCCTTTAATGAGATTTTCTAAACTCTCTAGATCGACTTCTCTTTTACCTTATTCCTCTCCGGTGGAGATTTGTTCTTAAATTTTTTCCGTAACTTCTCTTCTCCCTGCTCATTCCCGTCTTCTTCCCTTGATCTTTTACTGTCTTCCGTTTTGTCCCCCTCATGGCTTTTATCCGTAAACCCTCTCCAGCCTCCATTTGTCAAAAAGTTGTCTAGATCCTAAGCTACTAGATCTGGATCTATTATGCAGTTCTCGATTTGACGGCCTACTAAGAGTCCTTGTGTCAGCTAGTCCCTCTTCCTTCTCTCCCCACCCCAAGTTCCCTAGCGTAGTAAACTCCACCTCGCCATCATCGGTACTATCTCCGGCATCACCCTTACCCCTCGCTGTTTCGCCGACCTCCGTGAGCTCGTCAGCACCGGGGTTGCTGTCTACCTGTTGCTACCCTCTGCTGGACCCCACTGGGCTCCTCTTTACAAAGCTGCTGACCTACCTTACCCCCTTCACTACACTCACCTTCCTTAACACCTTTCATCTCAATCACACATCCACGCCAGTCGCCAAAACCAAAAAAGATTGCAAAGAACAAAAACGCGTACTTTACGATTCGGTAACGGAAACGGAAGCCGAAACAATTAAACGCTATATTATGAAAATTGAGTATTTGAAAATTAAATAACCGTTAAATTTAAATAAACTTTTATCATACAAATTATAGCCAATATTCAATTACATAACCTTGAAGTAAATAATATATTTATGTACTTATTTGAAACAAATCCAAATCAATTTTAATGTAATTTAAGATTTTGAAACAAATTAATCAGCTGAAAAATAATTAATAAGTTCAAAAAATAAGAAGCATTAAACTATAAATTTCATTAAAACATTCAAATAATTTTTACTTTATATATTTTTTTAATATTTGAACTTTCATTTCTGTATATTTGATTTATTAATAACTGTAGTGTATGTAGATTACTGAGGATGTGTGCGTCTGTGAGAGCGGGCCAGCCAGCGAATGCCAGACAGTCGATACAAGTCTAGCAGCGTGTACGTTATCTTGAGTAACCAAAATAAATAGGTAATAAGTGACATGTCGGTAGTTCTTACTCAAGTTCCTACTTACTCCTAAATATATAATAAATAATAATGAGATATTACAGTGGCGACGAAGATGGGATATTTATCGCGCGTTCAAATAAAATTAAAACAAAAAAAAAACTATTAATGTAATGACAAGTTCGAGTGAGAGTGAAATTGAAAGTGAACGAGAGAAAGAGAAGAAACATACTGATATTTATAGATTAAGAAAACCAGAGTTAATTGAAAAATTACGAGAATTAGGTTTTACGGTGGATGACTCATATACAGTGGAGAGTCTAAGAAAGGTTTTGTCCCGAAAAATTAAAAACGAGGCGAGTTTAGATTCCAAAGCGAAGTTGCAAGAAGAAAATTCAAGTGAAAATAAAGAAGAAAAGCCAAACAGAATTGGATTATCGGTAGATCATGCTTGAAAGCGTTTGGACTTTTGCCTTAGAAAATAAAATTGGGAATGAACTGGATCGATTAGTTAGAAATAAAGTGCTGAAACCTGTTGAAAATAGCGAATGGGCTACACCCATTGTACCAGTAACAAAATCCAATGGTGATATTAGAATATGTGGAGATTTTAAATTAACATTAAACCCACAACTTATTATTGACAGATACCCATTACCAACTTTAGATCACATTGTAGCAAACTTATATAACGGTTTGATTTAAAAAAAATTGATTTGAAAGAAGCTTATCAGCAGGTTCCAGTTCATAAAGAATCGACGCAGTACTTAACGATTAGTACACATAAAGGTTTATTTCAATATCGAAAAATGCCTTATGGCATTTCATCCGCGCCAGGGTATTTTCAAAGATTAATAGAATGCTTATTAAAAAAATACCGAATGTTGTAGCTTTCTTGGACGATATAATTGTTGTAAGTAAAACCTTATCTGAACATGTCGCGATTTTGAGAAGAGTCCTAGCTCAATTATCTGATTGTGGCTTGATAATACAAATGAGTAAATGTGAATTCTTCAAGAATAGAATAAAATATCTAGGACATGAAATATCTGAAAAAGGAATTCATACTTGTTCGGAAAAAGTTAAAGCTATCCTTGAAATGAGAGAACCTGAAAACACAATGGAACTTGCAGCATGTATAGGTAAACTCACATTCTATAGTAGGTACATAAAAAATGTTGCAGAGAAATTTAGACCTTTATATAATTGTGTAAATAACAGCGAATTTATATGGACCAAGGAATGTCAAAATGCGTTTGAATCAGCAAAAAAGGAACTAGCCTCTAGAGACGTATTAATTAAATACAATCCAGAATTACCATTTATTTTAGCTTGTGATGCCTCACAAAATGGTCTAGGTGCTGTACTGAGTCATAAACTAGGTAATGAAGAAAGACCCCCCATCGCGTATGCTTCGAAATCTCTAGCGCCAGCTCAAAAAAACTATGCACAAATTGATCGGGAAGCGGTAGCTATTATCTTTGGTATCACGAAGTTTTATGATTTTTTATACGCTCGAAAATTTATACTTCGAACAGATAACCAACCATTATCAAGAATTTTTGGTCCAAAAAAAGGAATTCCTATAATTGCAGCTAGCAGATTACAAAGATGGGCATATTTCCTAACAGCCTTTCAGTATGACATTGAATGGGTTCCTTCAAGAAAAAATACTAATGTCGAGATTACCCTTACCGTTAACTAGAAGAGAAAATGATACTTGTAAAAATAATAAAGAGTCTTCACATTTACATTATGTAACTGAAAGCAAGTTTTCTTGTTTAGATTACAAGGTGGTAGCGAAAGAATCGAGTAAAGATAAAATTCTATCGAGAGTTTAACGTTTTATTGTAGACGGCTGGCCAGAAAATATCAAAAACTTTGAAGATGAATTAAAACCTTTCGCTTATAGGAAAGATGAGTTGTTGCTGGAGCATGGTTGCATAATGTGGGGATGTAGAGTGGTAATACCATGTAAATTAAAAAATGATATATTAAATGAATTGCATGCTACTCACTTTGGAATAGTAAAGATAAAAAGCTTATCTAGATAATTTGTATGGTGGCCTAAGCTAGATGTAGATATTGAAAATTTAGCGAAATCATGTAAAACCTGTAGGAAAAATCAAGACAATCTTCGAAAAACAACCTTAATTCCATGGAAATGGCCTGAAAGCCCATGGCACAGAATTCATACTGATTTTTCAGGTCCAGTTTTGAATCACATGTTTTTATTAATAATCGATGCGCATTCGAAATGGCCAGTAGTATTTATCATGAATAAAATTACCTCAGAAGCAACAATCAAAGTTTTTCAAGGACTGTTTCTTAATCACAACCTGTCTTACCACATAGTAACCGATTCAGATACACAATATATTATATACTCGGACCCTTTTGCTGCTCTCTCAGTGTTTCTATCAAGGTGTAGGCTGGTATGGCCTTGCTTAGTTAGTTGCGATGCTCAGTAATCAAGTGTGCGTCGTCGAGAGAGCTCAGGTGTTCGGGTCCGTGAGTTAAAGTCAGTGGCTCTTCAAGTCCTAATTAACTTTTTAGTGAGTTCCCGACTCGATCGTCTTCTGGTGTTGCGGGAAGTGACGAGTCGGATGACTATC
Organism: Andricus coriarius; assembly: GCA_932066315.1. Taxonomy (NCBI): domain Eukaryota; kingdom Metazoa; phylum Arthropoda; class Insecta; order Hymenoptera; family Cynipidae; genus Andricus; species Andricus coriarius. Next base: position 5,213 of record CAKNWT010257780.1, read on the forward strand.
ACCTCCGGTCGCGTCGGGATCGATCGTTTGGTGAACGATCGTGGTCGTAGCTTCCGGAGGCTACATCTGTGCCAATTTTCACCAACAACCAAAACCTTTTTTTGGACACCAAGGGAGTGCTTCATTGGATAGGATCGAGGACTCGTATCCTGAACTAAATCGATACAAGGTATTTAGCGGTTAATGATAACGATGGTAAATTGCCTCTCTCCTTTTCGTCGACTTTGACATGACCGAGCATGGTTCCTTCGCTATCCCACGTTAGTCCGTCATTAATTCATAACATTTTTGGTATACAATACCAGTAAAGAATTCAAAGATTTTTTAACTAAAAATGGTATTAAGCATACTTATGCACCTCCAAAACACCCTGAGACAAATGAAGCTGCCGAAAACTTTGTAAAAACATTCAAAAAAAGTGCAAAGGCATTAATTAAGGATGGAAATAATGTAGAATTAGCAGCTAAAAATTTTTTGTTCTATTATCGCACAACTAAACATTCGACAACGGGAGAAACCCCAGTAAAACTTATGTTAAAACGTGAATTGCGTACACCACTTAGTTTGCTGCGACCATGTGTTAACAACCAAGTAAAGAGTAAACAGTACGATCAAATTAGATTTAGAAAAAATAGTAGGCAAGTTGAATTTGAAATTGGAGATAATGTTATGGCATTAGATTTCAGAAAAGGAAGTGAAAACTGGGCGAAAGCAGCAATTGTTAAAAAGTACTCAGAAACAACTTAGGAAGTAGAATTCAAATCAGGAAATAAAGAAAAGAGACATATTGATCAAATTGTAGAATTTAGAGTTAAAGAAAAAACCTCGGCGAAGAAGGAATGCAAGGTACACCAGAAAAAGTTATTGTTGAGCCCCGACGTTCTAAAAGATTACAAGATCGAAAGTTAAGGGATCAATCTTAAATGTTGTAAATCTTCGAAAGGGAAGTAGTGATCATAAGTTTAAGAGGGAATTAAAGGATTGTAAAGTTCATAAAATTTAGTTCAATTATTATAATAAAAATCAAAGCTTCGAAAGGGTGGCTTATTATTTAAAAAGGGAAGGGTGTAGTGTATGTAGATTAGTGAGGATATGTGTGTCTGTGAGAGCGGAACAGCCAGCGAATGCCAGTCAGTCGATACAAGTCTAGCAGCGTGTACGTTATCTCGAGTAACCAAAATAAATAGGTAATAAGTGACATGTCGGTAGTTCTCACTGAAGTTCCTACTTACTCCTAAATATGTAATAAATAAAAATCAGATGTTACACTTTAAACTAATTCCAGAAAACGTAAGTTTCAACAGAATCAGTTCAGAATTAATTAATCAGTTCATAATATAAAAAACATTACACACTTATTTTCATCAAAACATTAAAATAATTTTTACATTATATTCTCCTTTAAATTTGAAATTTCACTTCTATTCATTCAATTCATTATTAACCTTTTAAACTAATTGAAAATAAAAAATAAAATATATGTACATATTATCTTGAAAATTGAATTCAGATATAGTCATTTCACAACGATACAAGCATTTGAAAAGATTATATAATTGCAATAGAGGTATTTTAAAGAAAAAATAAACTTTTATTATAAAAATAATAGCCCATATTCAATTACATAACATTCAAGTAAATAATCAATTTATGTTACTTAATTAAAAAAAAATTGTATTTAATCTTCATTTAATTTAAAGTTTTTAAGAAAATTAATCGAACAATAATTAATTTAACTGTTAACAACATAAAAAATCATTAACTATTATTTTCATTGAAATATTAAAATAATTTTTTTAACATGAAATTTAATTTCTGACAATTTGAATTATTAATAACTTTTTACATTAATTTTCGAAAAAATTGAAACAGTATTTAGATATAATCATGAAAATTTAATTCAGACACTCATTTAAGCTTCAATCTATAATTTTCATTGAAACATTTTCAAATAATTTTTATTTTATAGAGAAGCATGGAACTATAGCTTTCATTAAAAATTTAATTAATTTTTACTTTATATTTGTTCAAGTTTGAGTATTAAGAGAGATTGTACTTTATAATATATCACTGCGGTGGCGCCACGAATTGAGACTATTTTGTCGTTCATCTAATCTAATCAATTAGAATATAGTACATACAATAATATCGGATTAAATATAACGGACATATCATGATAAAGAAGAACATCTGCGACTGGATTAGAAATGTAGAATAATTACTGAAATACATTTCATTTTACGCAGTGAATTGAGAAAGTCAGTCATAACAACAAAAGATATAAGATCTTTAACAACAACTTACATTGAAAGTAATAGTAAAAATAAATAAATCAAAATAATTATCGGCGATCGAAAAAATGAGAAATCTACTTTTTTACTTCTGTTGGTTTTAATTTTAATATAGACGTCACCCTATGACAGACAACGTGGCGACTAAGCCTAACACGAAAACTTCCTGCATAAAACTACAATGGAGGTTACGAGTTTTCATACGAAGGATAGTAGGTAAGTCGGAGACTTTTTTTAGCAAAACATGTTGGTAGTATCTCAGTACATTCCATCAAAAATTCAAAATCATTTTTTAAAGTTTTTTCCAATTAAAATCAGTCAGGCTATTATTTTCCATAAAACCCCCATAACTCAAGTAAAAAATGTGTCTCATGTATAATCTTTTGGGTAATTAAACCTCACATTATTGCTAAGTTATGTTTAAAATCTACATTAAATCCACGCAGGGGCAGCACACACATACTTACACTGCTATGTCCACTGTTGAGCTTGTTTGGCCATGTTGAGAGAAAGGATGAAGCAAGTTTAACAATACAAATGTATTTGGGTAAGTGGATAGTTGCGTACCCGGAGTTAGACCAAACAAAGAATGGTGGAAATGTGTGAATGAGATTTTAAAGCGAAAAGATATAAAAATCAGGAATTGTGGACATTAAGCCACTTCAAGCACGGTTAAAACTCGGAGAGGTTCCTGATATACGACTAGGTAGGGGTTTTAATACGTTTAACTAATGTTAAGCAAGAGTTTGGACCCCGAGCAAGACTGTGTATACTCGATGATATCGAGTGTCTACATCCAAACTCGTCAGTCGGAAAACCGTCTATACTCGGGAAGTAGCTTTTCAGCAGTTGTTCTCTACCCTCACCAAAAGTCGAAGCAAATGTGAGTACTTCTAACAAAAGTCGGATGCAGCCGCGGATTATAACTAGGCATGTTAATGGTGCATACAGTGATTCCAAATGACCTTAGCTGAGGATCGTTGCGGCGTTGATTTACGTCTAACGCTCTCGATTTTGCTGGGAATTTTAAAGAAAAAGTTACAGTAGTAAAGGTTATAAACTTCAGTGAAGAGATCGAAGAGAAAAGGGAGTAAGAGGAACACAAAACCCCATACAAAAAATGGAGAGTTTAAGAAATAATCATATAACATACAGGTAAAGTCTACATCCTCCACATTGCTCGTTCACTTTACTGGAATTAGCAGGCAACCTATACCATCAAGATCCATACATTTAGGCGAGCTAAGGCATGAAGTTAAGATAACATGGAGGAATGTAAAACATGCATCAATTCATTCTATTGTGATTTCAGCTACAGGCAATGTGCACGCAAAATATCCTCAACCTCTCGAATACCTAAAGTCAATAAGGTACTGGCAGCAGCTCAAAAATCGGTTTTACTAAACACCTGCCGTATTGTAAGAAACTTCCTAGGCCGTCAGGAAGTAGGCGAATGAAACCTTAGGATCAAAAGCAAAACTTCATGTCAATACAACATCTTCGCAAGAAGTTTTAATCATCGATAGATAGATAGAAAGAACAGGGTTCGCCCGAGAAAAAGTTGAACAAAAAACAATAATAATAATCATGATAAATAAAATTGAAAGAGCCTCGGTGGCTCAGGCGGTTAGGCGCTCGGACTTTACGTCTGAGGTCTGGGGTGTGATTCCGAAGCCGGAACCTCTGGAAAGTCTTCTATGTATGTACTTTTAACAAGGTTCTGGTGGTTCGGATTCCACCTTAAGCTCTAGATCCCCCCATTGGCTGTAGCCCAGCCCGTGGATGGTGGGGTAAAAACCAGGATTTGTCCAATATATCGAATTAGGCATACTGCTCTTATCAGATCACATGATTGCATAACAAAAATGCTTCTGTGACTGATGATATATACCGGGACATCCCCGTGCAGACTATTTAAAAAAATCCAAATCTTAACAAAAAGCCTTCGACATATTGGGCTATAACCATCGTAAGCCTGAGAGAAAAATGAGCTTTCTCATTTTTATAATAAGCGCAAACTCTCGTGTACGGTGTAACTGTGGCAGTCCTTAGAACTTTGGCCCGTAGAACTACACCTGCACATACAGTTTTTCTTCAGGAATCGAACGAGATACAATATGAAAAATCAAGTTAGATATGGATGTCAGTAAAGTAAGGAGCAAAATGAGTCGATTGACTCAATATAAGAAGGGAAAAAGAACCAAAATGCTGATACACCACGTGATTAAAATCATCCAACCTTGACACTTTGAGACGTTAATACCAGTAATACTGGATGAGATGATAGACTTGCAGCGGCATAGACTTGATAGACTGCGTCGATATAATAAGAATAGTGCAAGAAGAGGGCGTACATTGACTACAAGAAAGCGTTTCCTTCCGTAACACATGACTATTTGTTTGAAGTTTTAAACATTTACGAGATCAGGGGACGGAGTCCGAGTTAACGTCTGCGCTATCATAGCGTAAAGTGCTTTCTAGAGCTTGCGCTATAAAAAGAACTTGCAGGATTTATGTCTACCACAATAAAAAGTGATACTTTATAGGTTTCGTCGTTAGATTGCGAATTACAACTCCAAACGAATCGAAAACCCTAACCTCAAAAGATAGCGCTTAAGGCCTTAGCCGGGTAAGCATGGGCCAAGTGCCCCAGCTTGTTTTTGGTTCATATTTAAGGGGTAAGTTCCTATCATTATAAGACTAATTTACCCCAAGTACCAACTTCAAAAAAATTTGTTTACAAAAGTTTCAAACAAATTTGGAAAAATCAAAAAATTTGAATTTGAATTAAGACAACCATTTAAAAAATTAGCAATAAATTCCTTCAACGAGAAGGGGTTCGGTTCCATACTAAGTGGCCCATTGATCAGCAAAACAGTTTATTACCATCGGCCGGTGAAACAAGTAAGTCGGTAATTTTTTTTATATATTATCATTTTATCATGTCAGTAAGGTAGGGAACAATGTTACCATGAGTCGGTAAAACAGAGAGGTCGATAACTTTTTATATTGTCATTTTTCTACACATCGGTAAGGTAGGAAATCATGTTACTATCAGTCGGTAAAACAGAGAGGCCGGTAACTTTTTATGTTATCATTTTTCTATACGTCGGTAATGTAGGGAATCATGTTACCGTCAGTCGGTCAAACAGGGAGATCGGTAACTTTTAATATTATCATTTTACTCTAGGTCGGTAAGGTAGAGAGTAGCAGGTTACTGACACCAACAGGTCTGACACCACCGACCAATTAAGGGATGTATTCCATGCTAAGTTATCAGCAGTATGTGACACACAGTGAGGTTGGTAATGCAGATTCCTGCTGCGATAGCATTGCACCTTCGGTCTGTAAAACAGAGAGGTCGGTAATTTTGAGGTTGTATTCCATGCTAAGTAGGTAAAACAGTGAGGTTGGTAATAGAGATTCTTGCAAAGTAAGCATTATGAGGTTCTGTTCCAGACTGAGTTACCAACGTCAGGTAATTACTATCGGCCGTTAACAGCACACATCCCCAGCTATAGATTGAGCCTCAGTCGCTACATCAGGAGCCTACCTTAACAATCGCGTGTAAATAACTGATGACGTCACTCAGTACTCCAATGCTCAGTGGGATTCCTCCAACGTCAACAGGTATTCCCTGCAAATATCATGCGTCTACTTTATACGTAGGATTCCCCTATTTATACATGTATCATCAGGAGTCTACCTTACCAATCGCGTGTAAATAACTGATGACGTCACTCAGTACTCCAATGCTCACTGGAATTCCATGTGACGCATGCGCAATAGAATATATCTTCTTTGCGCAGACTCTGAA
>CAKNWT010257782.1:0-11454 GCA_932066315.1 Andricus coriarius
ATGGCCCCACTCGCTCGCGGCGGCTAGCACACAAAGGCGAGTTCCGCCAAAAAAATATTTCTCCCGTCGCAATTATAGTCGAGCAGTTAAATTTTCTTTCGGATTCTTAAACTTAAATATTTTTCGGATATTATTTGTAAACAAAAAAATCAATTTCAGCGTGTAGAATATATGCAAAAATGCAATTGTTTATAAAAAAGTTATAAAAAAATAGGAAAATGTAATTAATAAATTTTGATTTGTTAGTTAATAAAAGGTGCACGTATTTATTTATATATCTGTCAAATTTCATTATATTTTGCTGCGCACTTTGCGCGTAATCGATTTTTCAATTAAAAGTCTTCGTATTTTTTCTTATCTAATTATTTGTTGTAAAAGGTGAAAATTCAAAAAAGAATTTTTGGAGATGTTTTTTTAATGGTGAGTACTATCTATTCACGTATATAGGGTTTGATTTTACGAAAAAAGTGGAAAATGGGGTGCTCACTTGACGTGTTTTGACTCAGAAGCAATTTATGATACTGATAGAGGCAAACATTATGAATTGAAAATATATGGAGATTTGAAAAAAGATAATCAGAAGTATTTTTCTTTAAATCGTCAAACTAAATTCTCAAAAGATTGTCACAGTACAATAAATGAGCCACTGTTTGTAGAGAAAGATAATATATGTGTACTAGAAAAATGCATCATACCCGAGAAAGTAGTATTAAAAAATTATCATGGTGAAATATTTAGGGAAATGCATGCAGAAAATTGCTGAAAGAACCCGATGAATTACTGGATCCTAATATTTATAAAGATCTAGATCAGTTTGTTTTGATACCTTACGTAAGTGCATTTAAGGGGATTGACAAAATAGTTGATTTCTGATTTTCTACAAGAACAATTGACAATACAAATCACCTAGAAAATTTGCTTGGAGAATTAGCAAAGGCAGTAATGGCAATAGATATCTCGATAACATTGTAACTACATGTTTTATTTGAGCATCTTAAAGATTGCTTGAAATTTTTCGAACATTCAGAAGGATTTAGGACTATGATCAGAACAAGCTGGAGAATCGGCACACAGAGAATTATTACTATTTTGGGATAAAAATAAATTTGAACAGTGATTCCTCTTAACCGCAAAGACTGAAAAATGCTGTTGTAGAACTCTCCTCGTTTAATTCATAAAAAACACTCAATTATACAATTGTAATGCAAATGTTTACTATTTGTGACAGAATTACATAGTGTACTTTATTTTTCCATTTTAATGCACCAGTTTGAATAAAAAATCACATTTTCCGACTATATCTTGGAAGGGGGAGCAGCTACGATTTTGGGACCTTCATTTTCGGATTCTGCGGGTCAAAAATAATGGAATAGCCTACTCAGAATTTTTCGTTAGTCAAGACAAACCTAAAGACCTCGAACGATCACCGTGTTCGGATGTTAAACATATTGAAATACTTCCCAAAATAGGGTCATTTTTTAAGTCCCATCACCAAATATATGACAAAATTTTTATTTTATGTATATAGGCTTCTTTAGTGGCCCTTCAAGGGCAATCCATCGTAGATATGCACGTCGAAATTTCGTCGGCCGAACACATCGTAACGCAAACACATTAAGACGGACCAGCTTATATTTTTCTTGTAGAGTTGACGAAGAATCGAACTTTTGAGAACTGTACAAAGAACTGAACTCTAGAGAACGACAACAGAGTCTATATGGCTTAATGTCTTGTAATGAGCCGATTACAATGTTGTTTAGAAACATATTTCTCTCATTTTAACTTCTTTTGTGCAATTATGAGAGACAAATCGACTTTCTTGAGTAAATGTTTTTAAAAAACTGATTTTTTTCAAACATACTTCTTTTTAAGCCTTTTTGTGCAATTTTGTTACACAATTTATTTTTTCAAGTTTATGTTTTCTTTTTAAATGTATACTTCCAAATATTTAATAAACAGAGACATTAAGCCATAGACCCGATTGTCATTATTTAGAGTTCAGTTCTTTATATTGATTCTTCAAAAGTTCGATTCTGGGTCAACTTGAAATATATTTTTTTATCTAGGCACAATGATCGACATTGTACGTAACGCTCGAGGTGACACCCACCTCCTAAACGCGTTACGTATTTTTTGAACAGCCCCTAGGGATGTAGTTATTCAAAAATAGGCTTATGTTGCGTAATTTTGTGCATTTACAAAAGTGTAATGAAAATTACTTCCTTATGATTAAAAAGGCTTTATTTAAAATGAAAAGTTATATAATGGCATCCTGTTACATACCAAAAGTATGGCTGCCATAAGGACGTTTCATACATGACTTATTATATTATATTTAAATTATTCAGGAGTTTTTACCTTATTAATTATCAAAATAATCTTTAATATTTCGTAAGACATTGATTAAAAATAAAGAAATTTTTTAATATTTACTGTGAGAAGACAAAGTTTTTAAATAAAAAAAATTAAATAAAAAAATTAGTAGATGTGTTTGATCACTATGAAACAGGGAAATTTTTTTTGTTAAATATGGGAAAATATTTCAAATACAGACTTCAAAGTGATTCCTTAACACTTGACTTCTCTTATGTCTTTTCTACGAAGCTATGTTCCCTGTTTTTTTTTCAAGTTGAGGGAGAGAAGGAGACACTTGTCATAGTGTGCACTGTGTTCTTGAACTAGAAAGTTGCCTTTTAGAATTAGGGAATATAATTAGAAGAACAAAATATAATTTTTGTCCACTGTGATTAAAAATACTGTGGGTAAAAATAGTTTTGAGCTTTTATTGGATTTAAGGACAAATGCAACAAAAGGATAAGTTTTTTATCATGTAGATTGAAATTGAAGTTTCCTTGATTTTATTTTCATCATATATTTCAAACTGATTGACAGTTAAACAAATTCTAAAGATTGATTGATTGAGATGTCAATGAAAGTTTTTTTTGTTGAATTTTTTTTAATTTTTGGGATTGATGTTCAAACAATTGAAAATATGTACAAAAGTTTGTTAGAAATATTAAAGATTTGGCATGATCCGGAACTCGATCCGAATCGTAGGTCTTCAAACGTAAAATTGTAATTTATTCATGTTTAAAGAGTGGAAGACAATGTAATATAAGCAAAACAAATTAAGTACCAAGAAGTGTTTCTTGGATTAAAATTAGTGCATTCTTGCATGGAAAGTAAAATTTATTTGAAACAATTAATGCCTAGGATTGAATTGTGATTACTATTTACTTAAAATTATATTCATGGATCTTTACTACACTATGCGCTCGATTCATGAAACGCATAGAATAGGCAGAGAGTGTAATCTCGATGTATTGCACTAACTGCCCAAAGGTGCTCGAGCAGTTCATGAAATAGCTAAAAAATGTAGACAAATAGTGTAACTGTCGATTATTACACAAGCCGCTCGCAGCTCTTGAACTGTCAAGAAATGTTATGAAATATCTATAATTTAACTTTCAGGCTAAATACCGCGGTTGTCCTTATGACGAAATTTAAACCACACACACACACAAACAATTATCAAATGGAAATGTCGTTTAAGCAGAATGAAATTTGATTTTAAGGGTAGTCAATTAAAGGCGAATATTCAAAGCTAATATTCATATATATAATATATATATATATATATAGAGAGAGAGAGAGAGAGAGAGAGAGAGAGACCGTTATAGCGTTATACACAGGCGAATCAGCACTAAAGTTGACATGTTTCCAGGTGGATATCTCAGCATCTGTGCAACAAAAACATTTCGAGAAAATGTAAATTGAATTTCAAGGAATGCACTCTAGAAAATAAAAATACATTTTTGGTTCGAAATAAAACTTTTGTTTACGAACAAATTTTAAAAACGACATTTTTGAACATCTATGTATGGAATATTCCAATACATACTTTTAGTTGTCATAAAGGCCATTTTGAAAATTTTGACACATAGAAAAGTTTTATTTTGATTGGAAAATTGATTAATTTTCTGTGAACTATCATAAAAAACAATTTGCATTCTTTGGAAATTTTTCGGTTTAATGGTTGCTGAAATATCCATCTGAAAATAATACAATTTTAGCGCAAATTTGATTGCTTATAACACTATAACTGGATCACGGTTAATTGTACAAAAGGTGTGAAAGTCAAAAAGTTTTGGCTTGGTTCAGACTTTACAAAATAGATTTTAAAGAGTTTTACTTATATTTATTGTGCTTGTTTAATAAATCGTGTTTAAACATTTAACGACCAACTTTTTGAAAAAGAATACTAGATATTCATGATCAGGGGGCCTTTCTCGACATTTTGAGCTGGAATTACCCTCTAGACCTCTCTGCGCTAGTATTAGTACGACTACCGACACATGTAAAACTTGCAGCACGAGCCGGGGGCTTCAAGCACGAGAAGTGATTGTGCACACGTGATTAACATGCCATTTTTTGCAACAACCATATGAGAAAATTATTTTGCACATTTTTACACTTTTTCATGAAAATCGGCCCGGTATGGTGGGTTTCGCCCAAAATTTATAATTATTTAAAAGAATCCCTAAGAAAATTTTTATTTTGCTGTTGTTCAAAGTTATACTTATCTCTAAATTGTGCATGCGCCTTCATTGCGTCAATTCGCAAAATATATGTATTTTAAATTGCGCATGCGCCAATATTATTCTCGCAGAGTCTGCTGGATTAAACCATTTTGCATATCATCTAGAGGCTCCTTACTTTCGAGGTGGGTGTTGCAAAACCCATTTTTTCTAAGTCTCTAACTTAGAATAATATCTCCTATTTGACAGAAGATAAATTAAACATATGTATGCCAAGTCGGCGATGGCCATATTTTGAAACTTTTTGATTTGACAAGTAACTTTTTTTATCAAATAGATAGATTTTATCGTGGTCGTGGAACCGGACGAAGTATTTCGGTAGATAGTCGACTAGCAGATAAAATCAAATTACGTCGCGACCTCCTACAAACAGCAGAGAATTCCCATGCTTGTGTTTCTAGATGCTCTTACTATACGAGTGATTCATAGTTTCCGCGAAACATGAGATATTTCACGTTTAGAACAAGTCCAAAGGCGAATTGTTCGACAGTCTGGTATGCTGCGATTTTCCTGGACCAGGTGGCGCCATTTCGAAACGACCCGACCGCGATGCCGACCTTTACGAGCAGTTTATTACCGAGTATTCAAATATACAGGTCCGCTCTGCTAGAGATTGCTAACCTGGTTCTTACTTTTGCCCCCATAAAAACTTGCTCAAGACATTTTTCTTCCAGGAATATTTTTTATGCCTTTCATTATTCCATTGGAGAACATCACCATAAATTCTAATCCACTACTGCAATCTAATGAATATCGCTACTTGTTATAGGAAGTTTTCGCTTGACTCCTACGCTTGGCTGCGCTGCGCTGCCTGATGGCGTGCGCAGCAGTAAGTAGCTCGAGCCGTTTTTGGTCAGACGCCTATGCTATAACCGACCCAGAAGCCGGGAACGAACCGCCAGGTGACAACTTACGAATTAGGTATTGTATTACAGAGTATCAATTAGTTTAGTGACTTAAAAATCTAACTAATTGATTTATGAAGATTAATCAGCGATTTCTCTCCATCAACAAATATTACAAGCGGGAAAGAAATAGAAGTACGGTTAACGGATGACAATGTTCCCAAAAGTAGTTCAGTTATTCAAAGACAACTTTTTGCACAAAGTAAAATAAACAGTGTGATCAATTAATCTTTTTTTCCTTTGAAATAACGTTAACACTCTAAATCCCAAGGTGTCAAATTTTGGTATAAAAATGAATCAAGCTAATTCACAATGAAAAAACAATTGATAGACGCCTATGCTATAACCGACCCAGAAGCCGAAAAAACTTTTCCGATTTTTTACAGGAACCAGTGATTCGAAAATCGGTCGAGCGCGGGTGCGTTGTACGAGTTTTGCTTGTCGCGCAGTGTGAAAATGGCACCATGCGTGGCGCTGTCGTATGAAAATCGAAAGAGAATTATTCACGGTATAGTCATAATTTTCATTATTTTAGTGATAATATATAGTTGTCAACTGTTTTTCCTTTGAGCAACGCCTTTATCCACTTTTGGATTAAAATTTGACACCTTGGAATTGAGTGTGTAACGATAGTAAATTGGTTTTAAGAAGTAAGAATAAATAAATAATAAAATATAATATTATATAAATATACAGAATAGATAACAAATTTGCTAATATATTCATTAGTTCAATGAGAATGCATTTGATCAATTATCTCCTTGATATTTAAATTTACGTTCCATTTAAAATTACTATGTACTGTGCAATCTGGATATTTCTTTAATCATACTTTTTTCAGACTTAATAGATTTGAACTTTAATTTTTGAAAAGAGCGTAGGTTGGTTCGTGTCGACTTTGCAGTCTCAGCAAAATTTACGGCTGCTGCAGCAAGCACTTTGCCGTAATTGAACAAACCCCAGAATTGATTTTCACCAAGGATGTTTGGAGCTAAGTACTCGCACAAACCCACTTTTCCCGAAAAAGTGTAAATCTAAAATTATAGTACCACCTTAATATTATGTATCTTGAAATACGATTTACTATTTACTAGTAATATATTTATTACATTTATCCACGAAACTTGTACTTATGAATCAAATTTATAGTTATTTTGTCTATTCTCTTCTTTTTAATAAATTCATTTTTTGCACCGTAATTATTTGTGAAGTACAATGCCCGGCATATCCAATTGTAAGAAAAATTTTTATTTTGAAAGTCAACCTAATTTTAATCAAATTAAATATAATAAAGATTTTTTTTAAATTTAATGTAATGTACATTTTACTGTACTAATAAAGAGTTTACTTCAGAAAATATATATCGCAGAGCTAGCAGCAACCTCTTGTAGGTGTTACGGTGAAAAGATTGTTGCTCGTATAAAATGAAGGGTTCGTTACAAGTCTTCTCAAAAGATCGATTCTGGTTAAGGCGATAAATACGGTTCCACATAACGAAAGTGCGAAATGCCCTTCGCGTTGAATGGATTCTAGCAAACTCCAGCCAGATCCTCATCCTGCCAACCCAATCTTAACCTCGTATCCTTCTATTCTTTTTCAGACTAGGGTAAAGCTCTTCTAAGCCAGTTTCTCGTGTTTCACATTCTCGAGTGAAACAATTGAGTGCAATAGCATCGTCCCCTGCGCTTGGTAAGATACAACCGTGCATGTCTCGCACAAGGGAAACTGACGGTTACTACTTGGGGTATTCTTAAGTGAAACCACTTTCTCAACTGAAAGTCGATATTTTAAAATCTTATTTTTCTTTCCAATGGAACTTGGTTTGTATAAGAATTGGTTTAGAAACTTCTGGGCTTTTCTCTAAAAGTCAAGAATCTTTCCCGCTGGAAAAGGGGTAGTAGGGAATAGAAGTTTTGGAATAGGAACAGACACTAGAAAGAAATCAACTATGGTCCTGTATTATAAACTTTTTTATTCCAATTTTTAAATCAATGTTCGTGATGGTCATTGGTCCAATTTCATGTATGTGCAACCGTTCCACTGTTCAAGCCTTAGGGTACACCTTTTCATTTGCAATAAACTCGTGATTATTAATAATTTTTTTGCAACATCTGCCTTGAAAGTAAGGACTAATATGCCGCTCAATGATGTGCAAAGTGGTCCAATTCAAGAGACTGTGTGAAAATAATATTGGGGCATGCGCTCTTTAAAACATGCCTATTCTGTGAATCAAAGTATTGATCCACATGCGCACTTAAGATATAAGCAACTTTTCGCAACGGCAATATAAAAAAATTCTAAAAAATTTTTTTAAAATATATATACATACATTTGGCTGAAAACCACTATATGTGATCGGAAATTTGGTGAAAAAGCGTGAAAAAGTGTTGAATGATTTCTAAGACGGTCTTTGCAAAAAATGGCGTGTGATACACGTTAGCGCAGCGAGGCGCACAGGCAATTGCTACTCGTGTGATTGCAGCATCTGCCTTGAGCTCTTCGAACTCGTCTACAACTTCTGTCTATTCATTTTTTCTCATAGCTTGTGTCGGTTGTACAAAAAATTTAATTTTTTATGTTTAATGTTGTTTTTGACGAATAAAGCAAAAACTACGCGTCCTATCAAAAATGATTCATAACAAATTTGTAGATCTTTTTTGGGCACACAATTTTTGTCTCTTCATCTTTTTTGATATCTTGCACAGTTTGATCGCAAAATGGAATTTTTCATCAATTTGTATTCTTGTTTTTCGACATTTTTTCATTAAAATGTTCGAAATATCTCTGTCTGAGTATTTGGAAGCAATCTTGATGTAAAATTGTAAATCTTAAAAAATCAGTTCGTGAAGTGGGTTTCGTAGGAATGGTTAAGAATTTTCTCATCAGAAGATCTCTCAATCAGCAGGCCTAATTGTCACGTTTTTGCATAGCAACGCTGTGGTGAGCATTTAACTCAAGGTTCTCAGTATTTTTCTCGCATTAAACACTTGAAACACATCTCCATGAAATTATGAAATAGTTAGCCCTAATAATTTTTACGCTTGGCATGCTAACAAGGTTATTTTGAGTAAAAGGACTAAATTTTCATGTTTGTGGATAGCAGCGCTACGATGAGTATCTTTCTCAGGGTTCTCAGTATATTTTCTCGCATTAGACACATGAAACACATATCTATGCCAAAAATTAAAATCGTTAGACCTAATTGTTTTTGCGCTAGACGTGGTAACAGGGTTATTTTGACCTGTGTGGAAAAATTTCGTGGCGCTGTACTATTTCTGTCTAGTCTGCCTAGAGTCGACACTGGCACGCCACAGGCTAACTGTCCAGTGGTTAGACTGGGATGTGACGCTCGGATCGACTACTTTCTAGACAGATCGTCTATTTTGATAACAAATAATTGATAATTAAATAATATAATTATTTTTTAATACATAAAAGTCTAATATATACCATAGATTTTGCAATCAATTGAAAATTAAAAAAAAAAGTTTTTGTGCACAAAAAAATGAAAAAAATGAGTTTTCGCAAGACCCGTACATAAGCAGGATGTCCAAATTTGGATGTAATTTCATATTATGTTGCTGTAACTTTGTCCCATCGCCTTAAAACACTCAGCAATTTAAAAGTATTTGTTTTTTATTTTTGTCCGATATGAATTTCAATTCATTACATCGTAATATTTATTTCAGTAAACCATGAAAAAAATTTAAACATTAAAAGTGCTTGCTGTTTGAATAAATCATTGAAAATAATCAAGTTTTTATGAGTATACTTGCGATTTGGCCACGATATAATTATTGTTTATTATTTTAAATAATTATTACGTTACGCTTAATTATCATTTACGCAATAAATAAATAATTAAATAAATCATTTATGTTTAAATTAATTTTCTGGAATATTATAAATATAATACATAGCATTATACATAATGTAATAAATTATTATATATTCGATATAAATTTATTATAACTCTAATATACAATTCAATTGAAAGAAAATGTTTTTAAACATTCTTTAACAGAATCGTTAGGAATACAGTTCGTATATTAAGATTTCAATCACCTTCAATAATTATTCTGTATTATCTTAAATATGTAATAGTGTACATATAATTATTACTTCAGCATTAATGCAATTATGTATTGTAATTTCCTAAATATTTTATTCCAAATTTTTTATTTTCTGAATTCACTTCTATAATATATGTTCAAGTCCAAACCATGCTTCTGCCTAGAAACTAGCTAAAATCTGGACAGTCTTCATATATTAAAATTCTTAATGAACTCCTAGATAGCGCCAAGACTGGGACTATACAGCAGAAGGGTTTGAATCAAACACGTAGCAAATATAGACAGCGCCAGTGTAGCGCCAGGCTGGTATTGCGTGAATTGACAGGCTTGACAAAAACCGTACTGGTGTTAGCATGATTCAAGACTATGATTTCGAGTAAAAAGGGCTAAATTTGTGTGTATTTGCTTACAAACGCTATAATGAGCAATTTCAGAAGAATGGGACAGACCAGTTTTTTATTTCTGAATTTAACTCTAAGTTTCGACTGATTAGTACATGGTGTCAGAAAATAAATTTGCTTTCCTGACCAATTTTTCATCATTTTTTTATTTAAAAACGGTCGCTATATCTTATATTTTTCAACTTGCCTCGTTTTCAAATTTGTTATTAAATTCATCTTAAACGTGCAAATCGTTTAATGTTTAATATTAAGAAATATCGCAATTAGACGATCAGCGTCGCATTCCAAGTTAAAAGGAAGCCGGCGAAGTCTGAATAGAAACTTGATTTTGATTTATATCTATTCGCATTGCATTCACGTACTTCTCGTTCCTCTTTTTAGATTTCCATTTATGGATTTCTGATGACATTTCTCGACGAATCTCTTCTCCACTTTGGCACTTTGTATAAGAACTTCTGATCTCTGTTACCCATCTTCAATGATCGAAGATGGTTTTTCAAACAAGAATGATATTTCTGAGGAAGCTAATACAATTTCAGTGTAAAAATTAAGAGCCCCAAATACAATTCTTTATCTCTTATCATACATAAAATTGAGATAAGAATGTAAAAATATGGGATTCGGGCTTTATATACTCAAAAGGCAAAAAAATGCCTAAGGTTTATTGGGCTGTAATAATATTTAATCTAAAGTTTTCATTTTATATTTGGATACAAATTTCAACAAATTGAAAACAATTATCTGCTATAACTATTTATAATGGAATAATAACCGCTTTTTTACGAAATCAACCAAAAATTAGTATGACTGACATTTCTTCATCTCACATTTAACAATTGGTAATTTTTTAAACAAATTTGATTGACAAATTGCACTATTGGGCTATTTTTCGACTTGAAAACTTTATCCTTTTGGCTTAATCAAATGCAAAAAAATGGATTTTCAAATTTGCTGACCACATATGGATGGCGAACAACATTTGCTATTATTATTACTAATTCTATAAAAAGTTTTTCTCGTTTATTTCGATATGGATATTTGATGAAAAACGGTACTCTTCAAAATAAATTTTTTCCATTTTGTTTATTAAATGAAAAAATACTGAACAACTTTTTAAAAAATCGACTGTAGAAGCTTTGTGCAGACCTTTTTTTATTATTCGTGAAGAAAAACATTCAAATCGGATTAAGATTGCCCTCCAAATATCAATTTGTCCACAGGCACTCTTTTTGCCCCACTGTGGTTTTCAATTTTAATTTTGATAGATTAAAATTTTCTGTGTATAGTATCTAAGAAAATTTATATCTGATCTATGAAACAAACTCCAATTGGATAAGAACTCCTATAAAGTTAATGGACCAACACGAACTAAGTACTAAGTACATCGCGATATTTATGCGAAGTATATATATTAATATATATATAATATATTAATATTATAATTATTATATTATTATATAAATTATATTATATATTT
>CAKNWT010257796.1:0-10485 GCA_932066315.1 Andricus coriarius
ACTAGGTTGTCACACTGTCTCTGGACGCTCTCTGGACCCTCTGTACATTCAACTCCTTTGCTGCTCATCTACAGTTTAAATTCATGAAACCCGCGGATATTACCGACAGTCGTCCCTTTCTGATATATGCGTGCCTCTCTTCTCAGTTATAAAACTCACGCCCAAGTCATTGCAGTTTGAAAATAGCAGATTTCGGGCAAATCATGCTTTGGAGAAACAATGCTTTGGCGAAAACGTTCCCTACCGTTTTTTACATTCTCATGCATGAGAGTGTAATGTAATCGTCCAAATTCGCGATATCTAGTTTTTAACGGATCTTTAAATTTCGGCACTCACTAAGTCCGAAAATCATAACATTTTGTCTTTGTCTGTCTTTCTGTATGTATGTATGTATGTCTGTATGTATGTCTGTATGTATGTATGTATGTCTGTATGTATGTATGTCTGCCTTGTTGCCTTGTTGTTTGTGTGGTGTGGTTATTTGAATATTGTAGACTCGCTAACTTTTGAAGGATTTGTCCAGTCGAGTCAGCCTTTGATACAAATTTTTGGGTTTCCAAAATAAAGTTCAAGTTCGTTAACCCGACTTTTTTGGCCAAAATTAAAAAATGTAGAGCAATTTCAACATTTTTAAAAAAATTGTCAAGAGTTTTAGAAATGTTGTCAAAGTTTAGGGCAAATGACTAAAAGGCTTGCAAATTATCCTCATGACATTTTTAATTTTGATAAAAATGAAAAGTTATATGCTTTTCAACATTTGGAAAATTTAAAAAAAAAATAGAAAAAACTATTTTTCTGGTATATTAAGAAATTTAAATCGAAATTCTTTACTAGATATCAAATATATTTCAAAACAATTGCAATTAAAATTTTCGATTAGACCAAAATTCCAAATTTTAGAGCATTTTCAAAATTTGCAACAAAAATTTTTCAGGAGTTTAAGAAATTTTCGTCAAAGTTTATGGTACACGACAAAAAGATTTGCAAATTACCCTAATGGCATTTTTTATTTCGACAAAAATTAAAAAAGTTATCTTCTTTTCAAGATTTGGAAAAATTTCAAAAAATGGAAGAAAAAGAATTTTTTCTGATAGATTAATACATTTCAATCCAAAATTTCACTAAATATCAAATATGTTTCGAACCAATCCCAATTAAATTTTCAATTTGACCAAAATTCAAAAAGTTACATCATTTTCAAAATTATGCAATTTTTACATTTTGATTCATGAGAGTGTAATGTAATTGTCAAATTTTCGATCTTCAGTTTTTTAACGGATTGTTACGTTTCGGCACTCACAGAGTCCGAAAATCAAACTTTTCTCGATGTCTGGCTGTCTGGCTATTTAACTTAGATAAAAATTTAAAAAGTTATATACTTTTCAAGATTTTGAAAATTTTCAACAAAAAATATTTTTCTGATAGATTAAGCAATTTTAATTGAAATTTTTACTAAATATAATATATATCTCGAAACTGTCCCAATGAAATTTTTCTATTAGACCAAAATTTTAAAAATTAAATCAATTTCAAAATCATACAATTTTTATTTTTAAGAGATCCGCAAGTTTTACTCGTGATTTTTAGTAGATTTCAACGCGATTTATAAATCATCTCAATGATATTTTTCAATTGGACACAGATTTAAAATGTTCTAGATAATTGAGTTTCAGCGCAAGTTGAGTGCAAGTTTGAGTGAGCCTAGGGCGCGCTACTTTTGGTTCTCGAGCTTCGCGCTCGATAATGTATTTACCTTGCGCTGCGCGCTCGGTCTTTGTACTTTCCTCATATTTGTGCATAGACCTTTTTAAGTTAAGGGTTAAAGCATCGACATTTATAATTTGGTGATTCTGAATTCTCTTTCTCGGCCTGTGATTGCTAATTCAGATATTGCAAAATAAAGTACAAATTTTATCTATCATAATTACTTTAATATTTGTTCCTTATTTTGCATTAAATTTAATTCTCAACTACCCTGACAAATGCATCATTTCAATAAATTTATAATATAACAATTCATTATATGCATTGGTATAGAAACGAAAGCATTTTCATTGTCTTGTTTTTATCATTTGAAAAAAGCGCATCCTATTTAAAAAAAATGGTTATTAAATATTTTATTGCAACTTGTATCGTTTTTCCATCAATTTAATTTATTTTCAATGTAACTTTTAACGATTTAATCTAAAAATACATATCCTAGCGTAAAGTGGTTATGAGAAAATTTTTAGATATAATTCAGGCGAAATATTTTATTAAATAAAACGTTATTGTAACTTGTGTAGTTTTCCCATAAGGTTTTTTTTTTATTTGAAATGTATTTTTATAACAAAAGTTTATAACAAATTTGTAGATCTTTTTTGGTTGAACGACTTTTGTCTTTTTTTTTGTTCGTCTCTTGTGTTGTTTTTTCCGAAATTTAATTTCTTCATTTTTAATTCTATTTTTTACGATTAAAACAAAAACTACGCGTCCTATCAAAAAATTGTATATGACTAATTTGTAGCTCTTTTTGGGTGAGCAACTTCTTTCTATTAATGTTGATCAGAGGAGTGTGTTAGAGGTTTATATGAGTGAGAGTTTTTATGTCAAAAATAATTAAAGTGAAGAGTTGTGTGATGTTTTGAGTGTTTGAGACTATTTTTGATAGGCAGAGCGGTTAGTTTGTTTAGCGTGAGGAGGAGGGTGCGGAGACAAGTGCAGTCGAGTTGCGGCGACAAGGAGGGTTAGGGAAAGAAAAGAACGGAAGAATGTACGATTAGCAGGGTGAGGTAGCGCCGTGGAGACAAAAGCTACGCTAGTTACGTAAGGCGATACGGACAGATATTGCTTTAACTAAAGAAAATCTGGTTAAATTAACCAATAGATTTACCTAAAATTATTTTTCAAGTCAAAGTTACAAATCTTATATTTTGTGTGCTTATTGAAATAATTAATATTCAGCAATTCCACTTTAATTTTTTTAATTTTATTTATTCTTGTTGAGTTTGTTTATTATATATTTTTATTTTATTACTACCAGAAATTTAACACTAGTGATTCTGAACTATCACTACCCACTTTATGTAACTTACAAAAAGTCCTGATTTTTCGTATTTTAAATAAAAATTACACAGGCACAGAAAAAAAAAGTTGTCTGAACTTTTGACCAGACTATGTTGGTCTTATGTTTTTGAGGTCGCTGAGTGCGAATCCGGCGGCCGTTTGGCCTCATCAGTTCAGGATTTTTCTCTAACCTCAAAAAAACCACAAAAATAGCCCAAATAGCCCTTTTTGTTCATAAAAAAAATAGAAATTTGTCTGTAGTCTTGACCAGACTATGTTAGTCTTATGTTTTTGAGGTCGCTGAATCTGAATCCGGTGGCCGTTTGGCCCCGTCAGGTCAGGATTTTTCTGTAACCTCAAAAAACACCCGAAAGTATCCAAAATAGCCATTTTTGTTCATAAAAAAAAAGAAATTTGTCTGAATTTTTGACCAGACTATGTTCGTCTTATGTTTTTGAGCTTGCTGAATCCGAATCCGGCGGCCGTTTGGCCCCATTCGGTCAGGTTTCTTCTCTAACCTCAAAAAACACCCAAAAGTAGCTAAAATAGCCCTTTTTGTTCATAAAAAAAAAGTTGTGCGAACTTTTGACTAGAATATGTTGGTCTTATGTTTTTGAGGTCGCTGAATCTGAATCCCGTGGCCGTTTGGCCCCGTCAGGTCAGGATTTTTCCCTAACCTCAAAAAACATCCAAAAATAGGCAAAATAGCCCTTTTTGTTCATCAAAAATGTAACCGGACCACATTTTTGCAGGTTTTTCCGGTCACTGGATTTTATTATAATTTTGATTAATCTCTGTTCAGAGCTTCTCTGCTCCTAATTTCAGAACCGTTAAACCTAACCTCAAACCTGCCTCCAGTTAGCCAGAATAAACAATCTTCCAGTTGTAAGGGCAAAATAAGCCCAAACAACGTTAGCTTATGTTTCCTGGGTCAAACAGTGCGGATCTGGGGCTTTTTTTCTCGGAAAAGTCCAAGTCCGTCCCTAACCTCGACCTAGCGGGGGGGGCGCCGCCGCCCAACTGCTAAAGTAGTCCGTTTCGTAATTCTAATGTGACCAATAGCGAAATTTTCATTTTTTTTTCAGGTCACTTTGATTTATCCTATCTTTCCTCGTATCCCTCTGCGCATATGACGCACATGACACTAGCAAGCTTATGACGTCGCCAAATCCGAATTTGGCGTAAGTACTGCCCTAAAATGTAAAGAACTTGTAACTTCCAGCTCTTCGAGCCCAAATGTGGATGAAATACGTAGACAAGATTCATTTTCAGCAAAAAGCGGGCTATTTGGGCTATTCCAAATTTTAGTTTTGAGATTAGGATGAAGCTCTGACTCAAAGAGCGCAAAGTAACTGCAAATTCGGATTTCGCGACGTCATAAACTTACTAGTGTCATATGCGACCAAACATCGAGGCCGTTTCTCCCTTTCGAACTAACGGAACGGATAGGCTTGTGGATTAAGGTAACTTTTTAAGTTATGTTCGACTTTTCTTAGATTAGCCGTGATTTGTGACATCGAGGGATACGAGGAAAGATAGGATCCAACAAAGTGACCTGAAAAAAATAAATATTTCGCCATTGGTCACATTAGAATTACGAAACGGACTACTTTGGCAATTTGGGGGTGGGGGTGGGGTATATTTTAAGGTTAGGGATGGACTTAAACTTTTCCGAAAAAAAAACCCAGATCCACACTTAGCGACCCAGAAAACATAAGATAACTTTGGTTGGGCTTATTTTGCCCTTACAACTGGAAGATCGCTTATTCTGGCTAACTGGAGGCATGTTTGAGGTTAAGTTTAATGGTTTTGAGATGAGGAGCAGAGAGGCTCTGAACAGGGATTTATGATCATCATCCTAAAATCCAGTTACCCGAAAACCTGCAAAAATGTGGTCCGGTCACATTTTTTATGAACAAAAAGGGCTATTTTTGGGTGTTTTTTGAGGTTAGAAAAAAATCCTGACCTGATGGAGCCAAACGGCCACCGGATTCGAATTCAGCGACCTCAAAAACATAAGACCAGCATAGTCTGGTCAAAAGTTCAGGCAACTTTTTTTTGTTGTGTGCCTGCGTTATCTGCATCTGTCCGGCCGGTAAGACATTACTACACAGCTGTGCACGGGTGTCGAAAACACGATCCTGATCCAAGAAAAAACCGAAACGATCCCGACCCGATCACGAGAAAGTATCACACGGCACCACTAATCGAACCAGACACTTAGTTTCCCATTAACCCTCACACTCCCTTTGGTACCAGCATGTATTGTTTTTATTGCTTGTAGGAGTCATCCATTGACTCCGTACTCTTTCAGGACTTCCTAAAGTTTACTTCTATCTACCTTATCAACCGCTTTTTCCAGGTCAACAAATGCGCAGGATACTTTTTTCCTTACTCTCAAACTTTTTTCTTTGATTTGTCATAAGCTAGATATTTGATCTGTACATGATCTTCCTGATATAAATCTACTTTGGACTTCTCATATATTTTTCTTCTGTTATTTTCATTATCCTACGAATAACTGTTTTTGAATATATTTTACTTGCGATACTTAATAAGCTGACACCTCTGTAATTATTGCAATTGCTTTTGTCTACCTTTTCTTTGTATATTGGTATAATAATCGCCTTTTTTCAGTCAACTAGAACTTCTCCCATCTCGATCCATAAATTTATCAATACGCACAACTAGAGATCCTCTAGGGCAGGCCTGTCCAGATTGGGGAAAAAGACTCAATCACCACATGTTCGAGTTCCACCACGACTTCCCTCTTCTCTGGACCAGAGAAGAGGGAGGGTGGGGGTCGCTCTCGTGAAGTTGAATGAGTTGAGGTCGGTGGTGATGGAACTCTAACATGGGGTGAATGAGTCTTTTTCCCCAATCTGGGCAGGCGTGCTCTAGGGAGAGTTAAAACAAGTTTCCCCCTCCAGTGGTCGCCACTGTACCGGAACTTTGCCATTTTCATGGGGCGTGAAAAGTTTGAACAGTGTTATTTTTTATTAATTCTTTTGTTTATGAAAATTTTGATGTATATATGTGTTTCAAAGTAAATATTATTAATTCCTAACCTTAATAACTCACCTTTCCAATCATTTATAATGTTATTCTTTGAGTGTTGTCTCTATTCTATATTAAATCCTCTTGCAAATAAAATTGTGATTTGAAAATAGCGCCAACTCAAGCCAATCAAAATTCATAAAAGTTCAACTAAAGTCGGCGTCAAAAGTACGCGACCCTCACTTTGAACGCTTGCCATTCGTTCAAAAAAAGTCGCAGAAAATTTTGGCCAGGTAAACGTGAAAACCTAAGGTCTTCCGAATTGAGATATATGTATATTGTTGTTCTAAAAAATCTTTTACGATGGTGCTGATGTAAAACGTGCCAAAAAACAAAGTTTTTGATCTGAAAAAATTCACAAACGATCCTTAAGGTGTCCAGAATGCAACGCAGTTTTCCAAATTTTGAAATATGAATTTGTTTACTAATTACAGACCGTTTTCTACAAACATGTCATCTTGGAATTAAATAGTGATATGAAGTTGGTTTATGGCTTAAATTGTGCAGTTTTGTAATGTGATTGAAGTACAATTTGAAAAAATAGAAATTAGATCAATATCTCGCGAAATAAACCTTCACGCATATTTCGGAAATTAATGAGAATAGCCGCCGTATAAAAATTGTTAGAAAAAAAGTATCCATTTGACAACAATAGGACTTTTTTTGTAACACTTTTTATAGAAGGCTACTCTAATTAAATCCCGAAATATTCCTAAAGGATTATTTTGTGAAATATTGATCAGATTTCATTTATTTAAAGTGTACTTTAATCACGTTACAAAACTGCACATTTTAAGCCATAAAACAACTTTGTATCATTATTTATTTCCAAGATGATGTGTTTGTGGAAAACGGTCTGTAATTACCCTTCGTGAAAAGAAAGATCAACTTAGTACCACTTTAAGATCAGTTTCAAACAACGTTTGGTCTTTTTCTGGCCTGTACCCTTCAGCCCATACCTGCATCATGCTTATGACATTGAAATAGACACCACTCTCTCTCTCTCTCTCTCTCTCTCTCTCTCTCTCTCTCTCTCTCTCTAAAATAAGGACAGCTGTCTATATCAACAGGCTAGCTATACCTAAAAGTCCTAAAGAAGCTGAGCTGATTTATGAGCATTTATGAGATCTAGAGGCTTCCACCAGTTTCCGTTATATTTATGGATATTGGGGGTTTAAACTGCTTGCTGGGACAAAAGGACTGTGGTATTCTGGGGACCAGAAAAGAGCAGCTTAAGATCACCTTAAGACAGGCCTATACCTGCCTATACTGTAGTCTCAAGTTGGTCTTTCTTTTCACGAGGGTAGTAAACAAATTCATATTTCGAAATTTGGAAAACTGCGTTGCATTCTGGACACCTTTAAGGGCCCTGGAAATCGAGTGTAAATCGCAAAAATAGAATTCAGGCTTAACGGCCAAGCCATTTTGTCTGATTTTTTGTATACATACTCTAAAGAGTGAACAGACTCTCGGTAAAGTTTTACTTTTTCAAAAAAAATTCGCTATCATCGCAAAAATTAAAATGTATAAATATAACGTCAGAGGTGGTAAAAAATAACATGCCTAGAACCAATAAGTTTTTTTAGTCTGAAGTATGTCATTTTTTACCACCTTTGCGCGCTCCAAGCGAGCAAAAGAAGAACTTTTAATTTTTTATCATTAGTAAAAAGAAAAAAAAATTACTTGCAATTTTACTTTGTTTTACGTTCAATGGAATTTACTTTTAATATATACGAAAGAATTGTATGTATGTAAAAAAAAGGTCTCGGTGCATTTGTGTGGGGTCCTTATTTGAATCTTAGAATTTGCTTCAAGTTAATAACTCCGAAATTATGTAATTCGAACAATTTAAATGTAGGATATTTTGGAATTCGGGATTCTTATTTTTCGTGATTATTTTCGGCAATTAAAAAGATTTCCGTTATTTTAAATGAAGGAAATAAATTAAATTTTTTTTTTAAATATAAAAAATAAAATAAAAAAATGGTGCCTATTTTCAAACGTTTAAAATTTAAGACTTTTTTTCATAGAAATAATCTTTTGTTCACTAAATGCAATGTCATTTTCCGGTTTCGGTAGCTACATTTAAGTTGCAAAATAAGATAATAGAATGTATGTTAAAAGAGGTGCATTCATTTTTGAAAAATTATTTTTAAGTTTAAAATATTTAGCATTGGGTATCAAAAAATGATCAATAATAATAAATTGCTGAAATTACTTTCTGACATTTTAACTTTAAAATAAATTTAATTTAAATTACTCCCGAAAAATCTAAAGCTGGATTGTGGTCTATTTCACATTATTTATATGAAAGTACGCAAAAATTGTGATATTTATGCGAGAATTCATTACACTCGCAAGAGAACTCTTTTTAACAATGAACCTACATTTGTAGGCAGGATACTTGTTATCAAGAAACTTATAAAATAATAAAATACAATTTTTGCTTTGTAGACTACTTTCCTCCATGAAATATAATTATGTTATATATATGTTATATATATTATGTTATATATATATATATATATTATGTTATATCATATTTTAAAATGTCCTACTCTAGTATAACGCGATTTACGTGAACAATAATAATTTTTATATTAGTTTTAAGCTGTGTACTAACTAATTAGGGTTCACTGATTCCGAAAAAGCGATTTACGGAAAAACAACCTAACCCGGGTTAGATTGTTTTTTCACCCAACGCTTCATATGCTACCATCTGCCCACGGAGTAATAATAAGGAGACCGGTCATGCTGTACAAAGCGCCTCGCGTTTGACTGCGGTATCTGTACGATAACTGAAGTAGTGGCGCATGCGCACTAAGATATACTATCTCTTTTTTCACCGGAGAAAAAGAGATCGTAGAGCGTAGTGCGCATGCGCCAATGTTTTAGATGCCTGAGGAAAGGCAGTAAATGTACAGTTTGCACCGTCAAAACGCATATATGGAGATCGGTCTCCTTATTATTACACCGTGCATCTGCCCATTCCCGGTCTTCCTCCAGGCACGAAACTAAAAATTAAATTTTTTATTTTCAATGCTATGTTTTATGATTAAAACAAAAACCACGCGTCCTATCAAAAAGTGATTAATAACAAATATGTGGATCTTTTTTGAATACAAAATTTTTGTCTATTCTTTTTTTTCGTATCTTGTATTGTTTGACCGCAACATGGAATTTTAGTAGATGTATAGGGGGGTTTCTAACGCAAGATTCCTACCTTACCGACATCGAGAGGATTCTAGCTGTAGTGGTTCGTGTCCGTGCTAAATCTTTCTAGAAAAGTGGTTCATGTCCGTGCTAAGCTTCTAGAACATTCTCGAGGGTCCTGATGACGTCATAATGCATTCCTGCCTTACCGACATTCTTGATGACGCCATCTTGCATTCCTACCCAATAAAAACAGCTTCAAGGTTATTGCTTATCTCAAGCATGCCGTGTAAATACTTTCAAGGTTATATTTTGTCCTAGCAATTTCTACTGCGTCATATAGTTATGGGAAAAAATAAGAAGGATGATTTATTGCTTCCGTACAGATAAATATCGAGACCGTTCTAGAACATTCCTTGATGACGTCACATAGTAATACTGCGCAATTGTGTCATCCAAAGGCATGTAACAACAGGTTCAAGGTTATTCTTATCTCAAGAATTTTTCGCGTAAATACTTTCAAGGTTATATTTTGTCCTGGCAATTTCTACTGCGTCATATAGTTATGGGAAAAACAAGAAGGATGATTTATTGCTTCCCTACAGATAAACATTAAATCAATACCCAAAAAATGTACAAGCATACAGATGAAATTTGATACGGAGGACTATGCATGACATCCTGTTTTGGCTATATAAATTTGATTTATTGCTTTCTTATAGATCACATTCTTCCAGAACATTCTTGATGAAAGCATCAAATTAAACTGCGAAATTTTTTGGTCAAACAAAGTTCAAGGTTATTTTTCATGACGCATTACATTTTGAGCTGCAAAAAAATATTATATCCCAAAAGTGTCGATTATAATGTAGAATCTTCCAGAACTTTTATTACATCATCTAATGCAATATCTGACAATATTATATGCAAAACTTTCCAGAAATTTGGTAGAGGGGGTAATGACGTCATCAAATTAAACTGCGAAATTTTTTGGTAAACAAGTTCAAGCTTATTTTTCATGACGCATTACATGTTGCGTTGCAAAAAAAATTATATCGCAAACGTGTCGATTGTAACGTAGAATCTTCTAGAACTCAAGGATAAAGAGGAAGATGACAAAAATTTGAATTAGAAAATATTTCAAGCTATTCGAATAATATAGGAAAGAGTGTATCAAAAGAAGAAAGCATTTCTTATGGTAGGTTATGTGCCTGGGATTCTTATCGCTTT
>CAKNWT010257799.1:0-10999 GCA_932066315.1 Andricus coriarius
CAGTACCTGGACAGTTTTCACACTCTCCTAAATGACAGGAGCTTGAACAGTTAGGACAAACAATTGCATCCAGACAGTCGTGATAATTTCTGCGCACCATGTCAGTACCCTCTGTTAAATGTTGAATATTTATTTCATTCAACATCAACTTGAAATTCCCATGATGCACGCAAACGCACACATTATGAGTGCCACTGCTTCCTGCTAGAACACAAGGACGAGGTCTGAGTTTTGTGAATTTCGAAATACTGATCTTCAGGCCTACGTTTTCTGATGTAAATTGAGCATATAACTCGTTGAGATTACACAGCAGTAACCTTTTCTGAACATGTGAGCGAGTTCCATCATCATTCTTAATCGACAAAAAGTCTTTCATCCCTGGCATCACTCGACTTATGTCATCGCGTTCATAAAAGTTTTTCACTACTGTTTCAGTTTCAGGAGTCAATGCTCTTCCACTTTTTGGATTCGGAAGCGTAAGAATTCCATGCTCTGAAACTAATTTTTTTACATTTCTTGCTTTTCGCTCTGATGTATTGAATACCTGCATCAGTTTCCTTCGTCCCCAAGATTTTGGTGCAAGCGAGAGAAGTTGAAATTGTTCTTGAAGATCTTTAGAGGCATTGAATTTTTCGATGATTTGATCTAGTACTGCAACACCAGCTTTATGATATTTGTTTTCACACTGCAGCTTGGTTTCTAACACATCTAAATCTTTTTCGCTGTCATATAGCTGATCTTCATCATTGTCAGAAATCATTTCATGATTCTCAGTATCAACCTTATTTCTGCCAGAAGGCTCTGCAATATCACCGGAGTTCAAGGCTGGTATTCCCGCTGAGTTGGTATCTACATGAACTGCAAATTTGAGCTCCTTCTGGTAGTGTTGGGAATTTCAAACGCAAGTCCTGTGACACACCACGAAGTTTATAATTAATTGCTTTATGCCTCTCTTTTTGAAAAGGATTAATACATCTATTCTTCCAAATTTTAATTACTTTTTTAGAGGACATGATGTAAAAAGTACTTTTTTCAAATTGAAAAAAAAATTTACGGAAAAGAATAACCAAAATCACGATATTTCCAGAAACAGTGTCATAAAAAAATAGATAGAGAATAATAAGAATGAGAAAATAAATAATTCAATAAATTTACTTACAAACCTGCTTCGATAAATTCGATTTCAGATAAAATCTGGGAGTAAACTAAGAATATTATATTCCAGTTTCTTATACTGTTAAACATTATCTTCTCTTGTGAGAATCACAACTATCTAGTGGCAGACAGCCATCTAGTGACAGAGCTAGGAAGTGAAAAATGCGCGGGTAAATTCAAAAGTTGTATATTCTTACTTCTAATTTTTAAACTATATTCCCAATTAATTTTACACTGGCCGTAATGCAGAACTTCTTAATACTACCTGAAAATGCAGAGCGCAGTTATTCTAGTATCATATAATATTACTTAACTTTAAAAACTACCACTAAAGCGTTGCACAAAGATCCTCGGCGTGAGTGCACTAGGGGAGATCGCGCGCCACCCGCCCTGTCATGGCATTTTGTTTACGTATCGTTCTCTTGCTCAAAGACGAATTAATTTGCCACTCTGAAAATTGGGGGTCTTATAGGAAAAAATCTCAGCTTTCTTTTAAAACTATTTTGAAGAAAAAAAAAAGTGTCGAAATTGGAAAAAAAGTCAAATTTATTTTTAATTTTCAAAAAATGGGGCAAAATTTTACTTTTTCAAAAAATCGTTACGACCACCAGAAGGTTTGTGAAAAAATCTTTTAAAAACATTTATAGTGAAATTTTGTTTAAAGCAATAGGAAAAAAGTTACAAATGTTTGAAATTAAGACCTTTTTCAAAAAGCCAAAAATTGTACCCCCTCCACTTTGATAAATAATGATCGAAATTAATTAATTTTTGGTGTGAGGAGTACTATCTAATAGGACTACAATTGGGCCAATTTTTAGCCCGATCGGACAACTTTCATTTTAGAGGTGGGTACACTTGGGAAATTATGCCCCATATGTCCCTTTTTATACATGGCTTTCTGTAAAACTCCTTCTTTCCAGTCATCTTCGGTTATTGACGAAAAGCCCTCCAATGTTTCGCCTTCTTTCAATTCCCTCCTACGTGCCTGGATCTTTAGCACCTTTAAGCGTTTCTGGCATTTATTTTGAGGGGAAGTTACCATTTTATTGCGGAAATTATTCTGTTCCCCTTGCATGCTCTCCAAAAACCTCTTTTGATCTTCCATTCTGATGAATCTTCTACGAAGCATGTCATTTCTTTGACTCAGTTGATCCACATCGCTTTCTCCCTGTACGGCAAATGCGTTTTCCATCCTTTTTTTGAATTCTTTGGGACGAAGAATTTCAGCCTGGAGAGTAAAAGGCCTGTGCATGCTCAATAGCATATTTGCAAGCCTTTTCGATTGATTGTCTATTTGTTCCATCGCGGACATAAAAGCACTTACATTTGTCTCAGGTTCTATAACGTATCTTTCAGGTATTCTACCCTTCCTCTTCCTTTTAGGCACGTTGGCCTTTTACGAGTCATCTTTTATTTCACAACTGTCTTCTCTCCTCAGTTCTGGTAACGAGTGTGTTCTTATTCCAGGTGGGGTCCTCAGAATAGAGCTTCCCCTTTCAAACGGATTAATATCTATGTCTCTCGTGACCATATTCATTGCCGTTTCGTTACCTGTAGTTCTGTCCGGGATGGGGGGTGCCATGAAGTTTTGCCAGCGCTTCGTGCGTGGAGGGGCGGGAAGAAATAACTGGGAACGGGTTTACCCTCGGAACTCTGTCCTGCCCCAGTTCCCTGGGGCCCAGCCTTCGTTTAACCGATTCCGGCAAACACGGACGGACCGGAACTCGCCCGGGGCACAGCCGATTCTGATTTCTGCAGCCACCACGCACTTCCTGATCAAGGACCGATGGGGCTGGCTTCTGATCCCATATTGCGGCTGACACGCCGGACATGGTTCAGGGCACTCCCAGTGGGCCGCAGCGGAAACCGATCGTGGTTTTTTCTCGGTGTATCCTTCACCCAGTTTGTTTGGCCCGCGAGGCGTAGTCTATTTTCGCCCTACCCGCTGTATCTAGCGAGCATTCCCCTATCCGCCACCTGGGGACGTGCCACATATGGGTTACAGACTCCCATTGTCATAAGGACAACCGCAGGATTTCGCTGAGAGCAGGTGCTAATCTGAAAAATTGCACCTGCTCCGAGCGAAATCGCGGTAAAATTTCAGCTCTAACCACGTCTCACACCGTGAGATAGGTGGTTACAGTCTGATACGAACTCAATACGATGATCCGGCAAAAGCCTAGTGCATCCTGAGGACACGGAGCGACCCAAAGACGACCGCCTGTTAACCACTGAAACCTTGGCACATCCAAGAGCGCTGATGATCAAGACGATTAGCTCCACAGAATCTTCGGGGCATAACCGTCGCAACTCCCTTATAAGGTCTTTATACCTCTCTTTCTTTTCATTCTCCTTGGCTATGACGTTTTTGTCAGCTGGTGCCGAAAATTCGATAACGAACATGGTTCCTTCTTCGAAGTCAAGAAGAACTATGCAAGGCCTCGAGTGCGCAACAGAAACAATTGTCGAGTATATGAAGTTCCAGTATATGCGGCACTTCTCATTTTCGACAATTGACTCTATTTCCATAGGAGCGTTTAGCGGAGCGGTATTTGGGCTAATGCCGTAAGAGTGACACAGATGGTAATAAAGCACTTTCAGTGTCGCATTGTGCCTTTGGATGTAGGTCATTCCCGCATGAGTTGGACAACTAGATAGTATGTGTCCTAGAAGCTCGGGGTGTGCATGACACGCTCTGTAGCTATCATCCGGTTAATTTAAGGAAAGCAAACGTTAGATCATACATCATCGAAAGATCCTCCACATTTCTGTGAAAGATGCCGTGCATCTTCTTGTTGAGGAGCTGTTCGCGAAAGTTGCTCTCCTGTGTTTTCTTAATCCGGGCCTTCAGGAGTGAGTACTCGAGATAAATAAGATTTGATGCACTTTGCTCACCCTTGACATTGAAGTCAAGGCCGAGTATTTCAGCAGCCTCCTCCGCTGCTTTGTACGGAAACGCCCCTTTGCCCACTTCTTCGTGTTTCCTGACCATTTTAAGAAGAAGGTCGCGTCCTTTTGCGATTATATGTGCTGTACCCAGAATAATCCTGTTGTGAAGACATTCAAGATTCAGTATTCCGCGATCACCTTGACGGCGTGAGATGCAAAGTCGCGGAACAGAAGACTTAAGGTGCATGCTTTTGTTCATGTGCATAATTTTTCGGGACCCGATATCGAGGGATCTGAGCTCGTCCTTCGTTAATGGAACCACTCCAAATGAATAGAGTACCACTGGGATGGCAAGCATGTTGGGATGGCAGACAGTTCGGAAGATCAAATCTGTCGGATGAGACGTTTGTATCTGCTGCAGAGTATATTTTATAGATGTCACGTCCTGAATGCGGCTCTGTGGCACGCCCAGGTATGTATAGGTATCTCCAGCGCCAGGATGTTGTATAGCGCTTCTGGCGATGAGCTCAGGGTCTCCCGGGATGCCATTAAGTTTTCCTTTCTTCAAATAAATTATGGCGCATTTTTCTAACCCGAACTCCATTCCAATCTCTTGAGTGTACTCTTTGACAATGATCATCATCCATGTAAAATACATGAGTCACCTTATGCTTTCGATTTCCAGATTTGCCGCAGAGGTACCCTTCAGAATGGCGAAGTGCGAGAGATAGTGGCAATAATGTGAGGCAAAAGAGGAGAGGGCTCACGGTGTCACCCTGAAAGACACCTCTCTGAAAGGTGATACTGTTAGTGATCACACGATGTTTTCCAGATGAGATAGTAAATCTGGTTGTCCAAAGCGTCATTAATCTCTCTATGCACCTCACGATGTGTGGATGACCCTTTAAGCTTTCCAACAGACAGATGATAAGTCTATGGGAGGTTGAATCAAAAGCTTTCCGGTAATCAATCCAGGCCATCGATAGGTAACGCTGATAGAATGCTGCGTCTTTACAGACACATCTATCGATGAGCAGGTTTTCCCGACATCCAGCTACGCCTTTACTTGAGCCGCGTTGTTCGTACATCTCTCGCCACACAGTTCCAATTGTCCGAACAATCCTATCATTTAGGATAGCTGTGAAGATCTTATACAGTGTGTTCAGACAAGTTATTGTCCTGTAATTTTTAGGGTCAGCTAAGTTGCCCGTCTTCGGCAGGATCACTGTGCGCCCTTCTACCAACCACTCCGGAATAAGCTCTTCTGACTTGAAATATGAGGTGAAAATGCGAGCAAGATGCTGGTGGGTTGAATGAAACTTCTTCCACCAGAAGTTCTTGATACCGTCTGATAGACTTGTGTCCAAAATGCCTCGACCTCGTCTGGTGTGGCGGGTGGTCGACAGTAACTGGAGCGTCTTGGAAGAGTCGAGATGGGAAAGACAAAAACTGTTGATTTTCTCTGACCCATCTCTCTCTCTCCGCTCTAGACTTCTCCTAGCGTTAGGTAGTACTCGTATTCTGTCAACAATATGCTGCCTGATGGTCAGTAGCTTTGACTTGTTGAGTGTGTGATAAAAGATCCGCAGTTCGCGCGCGATCTGTCGAACCTTGGCAGTAAAATTCCTGCGAGATGTTATGTAGTCAATCACACACTAAATGCGGGACGCGTACTGTCTTGCCTAGCCTATCTTTGTGCTGAGTTAATGGATTCGTCTTTTCGTCTTATGATCAATCGTTGGTTTTGTTTTACGGTTTGCAACTGCCAAAGCTCTCGATGCGTTATACACACTACAATTGATAGTCCAGTGTCAGGTTCTTCGGAAAAATCTCCACGAAGCTCGTCATCCAGTTCAGCCAGATCTTTGGGCTTCAGAGAAACCTGAATGTTGATGTTTCTCCGGGTCCTGAAGCATCGTTCTTCCTCTATTGGATGCCTGCTCGCGGTTGGTCTCAGTGTCGCCTCTCTTTCTCTGTTGCCGGCTTTTTCTGGCTACGGTCGAGTAGGCGCTGCGCTTATATAATCCCTTTTCCGGAGTTCCTTGGCACGGTTTCACAGACGTTTATGCGAAAAAGGCGAGAGCTCTGGGTGTTTTTCCCGTCCACTTTTTCTCCGTCCACTTTTCTCCGTCCACTTTTAAGTGGACGGAGTCCCGTCCACTTAAAAGTAACGAGATTCTACCGGTCAATCGCATTGGCCTCGTCTTGATTGGCTCCCCCAACTCTAGGCCAGTCGGCATTGTTGACCCACCTATTGTCGGGAGCCCTGCGCGTTCGATTGTTTCGAACCGCACTTACTACAACTATGTTTGGTGTTGGCATTGTTGTTCCCACGAGCAGCTGGGAAAAAGGGTTCGTTATCCTTGTAGAGCCCCGCATGCAACGATAAGGCTGCATACTCTGAGAGGTGGCCCGGTATCCCAAAGTCTCCGTTTGAGACACCTCACCCAGGTGCCATTCAGCTTTCGGCACGGATGTCACGCCACCGCTTGGGGGTTATTCCTCCGGGACCATCCCTGGACAATTGTCCGCGACTGCTTATTAATTATTGTAACCATATTCAGCAGAAACGCTTGATACAGGGACCCTCTATCCGCAACCCGAGGATGCGTTCGGTGGCTTTGTCACAGGCCCTTCAGTTTAATTCCTAAGGAATCAAAACCGAAACCGAATGGTTCCGATACCGGGAATCGAACCCGAGCCTCCTGCGTGAGAGCCAGGTAGTGACTTCGGTACTCACCTTGCTAACCCCACCACGGCGCTCGCTTCAATAACACTGCGTTGGACTCCCGATCACGTCCGCAGGACTGTTTATATCGCGCTCCTGATTTATCCAGTTTAAATATTTAATCACTCTGAAACTAAAACTTCAACTGATTATATTGGAAAAGGAATTTTCGATTATTTTTTTAAATTTGTATACAGCCATGTAAGTCCGGACACTTTAGTCTGGGACAATCTGTATATATTGATTACTCGATTGGCATTTTGTAGCTGTGCTTTCAACGTTTCTCAGTTATCTGTCACCTCTCGCCTAGTCGACGTCGCTTCGTTCTCTAACTTTTTTTTTTAAGTAGTCCGGCTATTGGACCTGTCACGTTGAAACGTCATAAAAATTATTTTCTTCTTACAGAGAAATATGTCCTCTTTCGCATAATGCCCTTTTTGGGGGCCCTTTCCAGGTTACAGTTTGAATTAACTTTGTTTAAAGTCGTGTCATAAAACATGGGATCTTATAGAGAGGCCATTTGCGGGCTCTAAAAATGGTTACTTTCGGCTTTAAAATACATTGAAAGTTGGTAAACTTATCTTAAGATATAAGTAGACAAAAGAAAAAAGATTAACATTATCACACCTCATGAAAGAACATGAAGGAATAAAAAAAGTAGTAATGGAACTAAATATAATAGAGAGAGAAAACAAGATACAGGTCTCCCTCTAATTACAAAAGATTTTTGCATTAAACAAGTTCTCTGAGCAGGTATTGCCAGGGTACAACCTCTATCGCGTAGCCCAGGCCGATCTGGACGATTCATATTATCCCGCAAAAACAATTCCAATAAATATACAGGCTTTTCATTTTTAAAGATCATGTATAGCAAATCACCCATAAAATATTGTCTTCTCTTGGCAACTGTCATAAAACCAGCTCTTTCCCTATACTCAGAAATATGATCGAATTGGGACAAGTTATAGATAAAACGAATGGAGGCATTAAGAGCACGTTCAAGTTTGCAATTAAGGTCATCAGAGATTCCATCATATATTAGGTGCGCAACTAAGCTCCCGCTGTTTTGTTTATAACAATGCAAATTCATTGTAAAACAATAATTACAAATTATTATTCGAAGTATTGCCCATCGTTAGCTACAATTTTTCCCCGCAACTAGACCATGTGCAATCGACCAATTCGCCCAGCGCTCGGCTCAATCGCATCAATTGAAGTCGATAACGTTCCCCAGTGATGGTTTCGCTTGGTTTTAACAGCTCATAATAAACAACACCGACCTGGTTCCATCAAATACACAGCATAACCTTCGCAGCGTGAATATTCGGCCGAGCCGACGACGTAGAAGCATGGCCGGGCAGTCCCCATGACTGTCTTCTCTATGCGTTGCCGTAGTGAATCCATTTTTCATCACCCGTCACCATGCGATGAAGAAAATCCTTCCTTTTTTGCCGCTGAAGCAGTTGTTCACGAGCGAGAAAACGACGCTCAACGTCCCTTGGCTTCAAATCATAAGGAACCCAAGTTCCTTGTTTTTTAATCATTCCCAACGCATGCAATCGCTTGGAAATGGCTTGGCGGGTTACTCCTGATGCTGAAGCAAGCTCTTCTTGCGTTTGGCATAGATCCTCATCGAGCAATGCGCCTAATTCAGCGTCTTCGAAGGTTTTTGGCCTTCTTTCACGCGGACGGTCGTCAACATAGAAATCACCGTCTTTGAAGCGACGGAAGCAATCACGGTACGCGGTTTCACTTTAGAGCAGCAACTTCTCAAACTTTTTGCAGCTCTCGATGCGCTTCAGCCGCCGTTTTCTTCGAATGAAACAAGAATATCAACACTTCCCGCAAATGACGATTATTTAGCACAAAATCAGACATTTTCACACAACCAAAAGTATGACGCCAAAACAAAGGTCAGTAATGTGTCACAACGCTTTGTTTACCGTATGTCTAAGCTTGAATTCAAGCGTTTTGGATATGTCCAAATCGACCCGCACTTAGTGCTGGAGCTTTACAAGGTGGATTCGCGTAGCTGTAGGCAAAGAGTCCCTACTCGGACTTAGTTGATGTAAAGTTCTGAAGGTTTTGTGTGCTATTAGTTCAACATGCTCTTTCCAAGAAAGAGTCCTGTTAAATATCAAACCAAGATCATTTACAGAATCAGAAAAATCAATAACAAGACCATTCACGTACAAAGGTGGTAGGGAATCCAGGACTTTAGATGGATTATGAGTGGATGATCCAACTAGCAAAGCATGTGTTTTTTTTGTGGATTGAGTTTCAAACCATTAGATACTACCCAGTTATTGACGTTATTAATATCTCCCTGAACCATTTGAAGTAGGTCCCTGAGGGTATTAAGAGGCCCAGAGAGATATAGTTTGCTATCATCAGCATAAAGGTGATATTTACAGTATCGTAAAACAGCTGAAAAGTCGCATGTGAAAACATTAAACATTTTGGGGCAAAGTATTGAGCCCTGGGGAACCCCACTCATCACCTCATTCCAATCAGAGGGTAGTCCATCACTGTTTGCTGCACATTGTAATCGATTAGTTAAGTAAGATTTGAACCAATTAATGGCACTATTAGAGATATTGAGGGTTTCTAATTTTTTAATTAAAAGGTCATGGTTTACCAACTCAAAGGCTTTGGAAAGATAAAAAAATACAACAATCGTTACTTCATTTTTATCTATTGCAGCTTTTAAATCAGCACTAAATTTAAGGGAAGCAGTGATGGTACTGTGCTCTCTCCGGAATCGGAAAGGATCAAGCAGAGTATGTTTATCAAAATATTCAGTTAGCTGGTTATCCACTAATTTCTCAAGAGGCTTGGCTAATGCACTGAGGATAGAGATAGGACAAAAATCGGTTAGAGTTGAAGGATAAGTGAACTTAGGAATAGGGCGAATTAGTGATTGTTTCCAAATATTGGGGAAAATCCCAAGCTGTAGAGACAAATTATAGATATGAAGTAGAACAGGAACTATCACACGGAGAGAAAGTTGGACCATTTTAATTGAGATACCATCAATACCGATAGCCCCTGAGGTTATCTTGGCAATTACTAGAAGCAGAGAGTCTGCCTCAATATAAGAGAAGTAAAAGTTAGAATCATTAAAGGGAGGTAATACACTGGATAAGAGAGTAGTATCAATTGGTAAAGGCTCAATCAAGAAGCGTTTCATAAAGTCATTCACCGGGTAGTTCTGATCAAAGGTTTGACTCTGAGAGGGAAGAATTCCAAGCCGCCGAAGGACCTTCCAGATATTTTCATCCCTATTCTTGTTAACAATGGCATTGTGGTTATATTTATTCTTGGAGTCCCTTATTTTAGTTTGAACCAGATTCCTAAGGACACGGAATTCCTTCCATCGAGCCTGGTCATTAGTCCTAGCTTGAGAATACTTTCTGTTTCTTTCCCTTCTAAAACTGTTAATCTCTTCCGATATCCACGGAGAGGTTTTTTTCCTCGCTTGAAAATCATGTACTGCGGCAACTACATCGAATGCCGAAATTAATATATTATTGAGTCTTTCTACTTTTGAATTTAAATTTCGATCAAAAAATACACTTCTCCAATCAGCTTCAGAGAGCAGAGTGAACAATCTATCCTCATCAACTTTAGTTAAGTTTCTGAATTTTTTTTAATGGTTGGACAGGAAGGGAACTGGGTGTTAAAAATAATTTTGTACTTTAGTTAAATCATCCGCAGCCATAAGGTCAATCCGTGTACTAGACATTCCGAAATGGTGCGTAGATCCATGTGATACTATAGATAAACTAGCTGCATTGACCTGAGACGTAAGGTATTTGGGTTGGTTGGAGCAAATATTTAAGTTTGTATTAAAATTCCCTGTAATTACAACATTATAGTAATTAAGCGTGTAATCAAAAAGCGCCGTCACAAATTCATTACCAAAACCAGCATTGGGTGGTTTATATACAACCACAAAAAGTAGACGTTCACGAGATTAAAAGACGTCAATAAATGAAAATTCAACAGCCGGTACAGTAGTGTCAGTACCGTCATGTATGATCTTACCCTTTAAATCATTATGGACATATACGCAGACCCCACCACCTCTACGAGACTCTATATCTTTTCTGAAAAGAGAGTAATTATTAAGGCTAATAATTGACGAATCAAATTGAGGCTTGAGCCAAGTTTCAGATACAGCTATAATATGAAAGGATCTCTGACCAAAATAATCAGCAAACTCAT
>CAKNWT010257801.1:0-15238 GCA_932066315.1 Andricus coriarius
AATAAAAGTAGTAGATCTCCTCAAAACACACATTTTATGTTCAGAGCATTTTTTTATACGAGTGATAATTTCCGAGAAAATCAGTAGTAAATCGATTTTCATGTTAAAAAATTATTAATAAAATACATAAGTCCATACATCCATTAGTTTCGGCTTGATACTTATATACTTTGACGCGATGATTATGAATATGATAGTGAAAATTGGCTCAAAATTTATTTTCATGGTGAAATTGTAAAAAAAAAACATGAAAATACTGGTTTTTTAGGTTCAGCTCAGCTAATATTCCAGCGCTTCGTGGGGGACGGGAAGGCAACAATGTGACTTTTACAAAAAGAATGTAAGGTCGTACCCCTACCCCTTTTCCAGCGTTTCGCGGGGGGCGGGAAGGCATCCCTGTGATTGAATAAACCATGATTTTTATGGTTTTCTAACATGAAAATCGATTTACTACTGATTTTCTGGGAAACTATCATTCCTATAAAAAATACTTGAAACTTAAAATGTTTTTTTTGGGAAAATTTGTAGTTTTATCCAAAATATTGTTGTGAATTCTGAATAAACTGAGATAAATGCAAAAAAACCATGATTTTATGGGTTGTTTATGGTTTTCACCATTAAAATCAAATTTGCGCCAATCTTCACTATCATATTCTTAATCAGCGCGTCAAAATACATAAGTATTCAGAGCCCGAAGGAAATCGGAGGTCCACCCTTTTTGGAAGTTTATCCTTTGGAAAAATTATTAAATTCGTAAAAATTTATGAAGTTTGTGTAAATTTATGAAATTTGTAGAAATTTATTAAATTTGTTAAAATTTATGAAGTTTGTGGAAATTTATTAAATTTGTGGTATTTTATGATAATTTGCGGAAAATTATTACGGATATATACAGATGACACATAACCTCCACCTGTCTTCAAGATTTCCCTTTAATTTTCTATTGTCCGACATATTTTTGCAAAAATAATTTTTTTAAATCGTTGCAATTAATCTAGAATTGTTTGGAATTAATAGTAAATCCTTTGGAATTCATAATAAATTCTTTGGACTTCAATTTAGTACACGATAAAATATGCCGGAAGAGAAAATTAAAATCCGGCAAAATATGCCGGACGAGAAAATTAAAATCCGGCATATTTTGCCGGAACAGAATACTCGACCATAAAATAATTCTTAATAAAAATCACCTTTAATCTGGATTTTTTCTTGATTCTTATAGTTTAGGGCACCCTTCACTTAAAAAAATATAAAATTTCAAACATCAAGACTGTGAAGTTGGGGGGGGGGGGCGAGAATTCCGAAGTTAATTTTTTAAAAGTCACTTTGCAGTATGTATTATAATTATAAAGATTACAAACAAACAATTACAATAACTGCATTTTGAAGAAATATTATCAAATTCTTTTGCAACATTGATATTCAAGTGAGGTTTTTAAAAAGAAATATGTAAGCAAAGAAGAAACTTTAGGAAACATAATCAAGTTTGTTTACAAATATTGTAAGAAATACCATTTCATGGAATTCAGAAATGAGATGTTTAATATTATACACATAAAATTATTGAATGTACTCAATTATTTGCATTACATAGTGAAGAAAACGTCAATTTAGAGCATAATAAAAACCAGAAAACCTCTAAGACATTTTTATCGTCAAATTTCGAATTTCGTCTTGAACCAACCAAACCCGGATTTTATCATATTTTACACTTTTGCATTGCACATATTTTTCAATAATAATTGGAATGATTATCTTACCTTTGTTAAAATTCGCGGTGACAAAAGGGAGCGTAAAATAAGAGTTGACATTGTATTTTACAAGGCTTTAAATGCTTTAAACGAAATATTCCAAATATCGTCGCTCATTAATTTGGAGGTTAGGTTTACATAACCTACTTTGACAGATTCAGTCAAGTTTAGACGCTGCGTCTGCAACTTGGTTTTTTGCGAAAATTATATAACTTTACAAACGTCGATAACACTATTATTACCACGTAACAAGTAGACTCTATTCCTTTTTTTAAATTGAAAGCATTGAATGTTGTGTGCGGTCAGCAGCGCGGTGTAACAAATTGTTCAACAATTACAAAACAGGAATTGACAGCCAAATTAGAGGACAGCACCTTCGTTTTCGCATGTGAAAATACCACGTGATTGTGTTTACCGCAATGTTTTGAAAATGTCACTTTCTGATTAGAATTGCTGGATTTTGGAGATACAAACTACGGACGCTCCGCAGTTCGTCTTTATCTTTGTATTTCAGACTTTGGAGACTTCATAATTGAAGAATCCTTTGAAAGAAAGTTAATTCAACAAGGACTAATTCAAGCTAGGTATAAGGAAATTATAATTTTGTATATCAATATTTTTAAAGGTTATTATCTATTCATTTGCATGTTTATGAGTAGAGTGTCCATCGACCTTGAAAACCTAGAAACCTTTGACACCTGGGATTCTCTTTGAATTTTTTTAAATCTTGTAAACCTAAAAATCTCCTTGAATTTTTCACGAGAACCCTGAATATTAATTTTTTTGCTTTTAAACCAGTTATTTTATTGAAATTGTGAAAAGTAATATAAATCTTTAGTTCTGTTATGAGAGAAACATGTCGTTTAGAAGAAATCTTGCTACTGAAAAGTTTTTTATTCATCAAGATATAATTTATCTTTTTTTTCATTACAGAATAAACAGATTTCAAGGCACTTTTTGCATACTGTACCAATTATTTTATAGATTGAAATAAACAGCCTTTAATGTTGTCAATAATTCTATAAGTTTTTAATTTCTTCTCCGCTAATATAGAATACATTTTTTTTTATCATATTTCTAAATATTTCAAAGATTTTAAAATATTTTAAAGGATCTTGAATATTTCACACAGATTTCACGGATTTCAAAGATTTAAAAAAGCGTGCACGCCAGATTTCATAACAATTTCACCAAGATTTTAAAACTTTCAAAAGATATAAAGCTTTTCAAAGATTTCAAAACATTTCAAAGATCTGAACCGGTTTCAAAAGGTTTCAAAATATTTTAGAAGATTTCAAAAGATTTCACCTAGTTCAATAATTTGTACGAATACAAAGGATTTCACAAACAAAGATTTAAGAAACATTAAAAAAAGATTTCAAAAGATTTCAAGGATTTCAAAGATTCAAAAAACGCCTGTAAACTAGATTAAAACGATTTCTCAAAGATTTCGAACATTTCATAAAGATCTCAAGGATTTCCAATATTAGAAAAAGGCGTGTGGACCAGATTTCTAATATTTCACAAAGATTTTAAAACTCTCAAAAAATTATTTAAACATTTAAAAAGGGTATAGTAAACCATATTTCTAAGATTTCAAAACATTTCAAAGATTTGAAACACTATACATTTTTTAGAAGATTTCCAAAAATTTCACAAACACTTCAAAGATTTCATAAGAATTTCATGAAGATTCAAAAGAATAAAAAAATCTCAAAGATTTTTAAAAGGATACAGTACACTAGATTTCAAAGAGTTCTAAACATTTAAAAGATTTTAACGATTTCAAATTTTTTAGAAGATTTCAAAATATTTCACAAAAATTTCAAATATTTTAGTAGACTTTAAACGATTTCAAAGGGTGTTAACAAATTTGAGAAGATTTCAATGATTTCAAACAAACACAAAAGATTTCACAAACGAAGATTGAAGAAAGATTTTAAGAATATTTCAAAGATTTCCAAATATTAAAAAAGAATTTCACAAAGATTAAAATTTTTTTTAAAAAGATTCCAAAATATTTCTCAGATTTCATATAAATTTCGAGATTTCACGAAGATTTTTAATACTTCAAAAGATCTCAACGAATTCATAAGGATTTCAAGGATTTTAAAGACTTTACAGAGATTTTAAAACATTCCCAAAAATATTTTACGAATACGTCTTATGTACGCAAAAATATAAGAATTTGTTTATTTATGGTTCTGCTTTTTTTAGAAATTGTTGGCTAATAAAAATAAAATGGTTCATTTTCTACATGTATAACAAACGCTTATTTCATTACTTGATGTAAAAAAAGGGGAGACCTGGAAAAATTTGATTTCTTTACCTGGAAAACCTGGAAAAGACCTTGAATTTTGTTCCTAAGAATCGCTGGACCCCCTGATTATCCGTATTTTCAAATAATCAAAGTGGAAAGTATAATTACATTAAGTGCTCAAAATTCTCAAAATTGTGAATAATACTGACGCATATTTATTTTGATATACATATATATTTTCAATTTTCCTCCTAAAGTATTTTTTTTATTTACGACTTTATTTAAAGATCATATTCCTATTACATATATAATTAGTAGTTATCAGTAGTTTAAAACTTTAAAGTGATAGACTGATCGTAAACTTTCTTTCTTTTATATTTTGTTTCAGAGTTTTGAACCAAAGCTGAAGAAGACCATAAGATGGATTTCGACAGCTCTTATATAGGTAATAATTAATAATCATTTTTTTCTTTCATAGTATCTATTATCTGAAATAATAGAAAAGAAAAGCAAGGACAATATTTTTGTTCGTTTCTAAAAATTGATATGTAAAATTATGAATCTTCAATCAACAAAATGAACTTTTATCAAAGTAGTTCAACTTTCAACCAATTAGTTGAATTTTCAACCCAAAAAGATGAATTCTCAACAAAAGATTGAATAGTTTATACTTCAAGCAAAAAATAGTTTTATTTTAAATAAAAAATAGTTGAATTCAATCAACAAATTCGAACTTTCAACAAAATAATTAAATTTAAAAAAGATTTTAAATGTAGGTTGTCGATGTAGTGACGGTTTTCGATTGTCGACGGCTGATCGTCTCATGACCATAATTATTTTGTAAAGGAGTAAAAAATCCGTAAAAATTAATACAGTTAAATCCTCAACTGTCCTCAATGAAACCAGCTTAACTTTCAACCAAAAAGTTGGATTTTTAACCAAGAAAGATGCCAATTTGACCCATTTGACCAAACAAGACAAATTTCCACCAAATAACAAAATTACAAATCAGAAATATCAATTTTCAACTAAACTTATGAAGATTCAGACAAAAAATTGCTAAACAAATACTTGCATTTTTAGCAATTTTTGTCGTAAAACGCTAACGTAAACTAATACAATTTCGAAACCCTTAAATTGTTGAAAGTTTCGTTATCTTTGAAATCTAAGAATTTTTGAATAAAAATACCCATTTCCGGCATAATGTTTTTTTATGATTTTCTCATTAAACGGGATCATTTGTAGGATAAATCTTATTGATTTGAAATCAAAGATATAAAAAAACTTCCAGTAATGAAAAGCCAATCAGGTTTTCAACAACAAAATGATTGCGAGATTTTCGAGGCATATCATTAAAACACTTTTTCTTTAGATAGGATGTATTATTTATGTATATGAATAATAATTATTTTATTATTCGAACATTACCGGTATTTTATGTCTAATTTCGGCATTCCACATATATTTTATTTTCAAAATCGATTCAAGTTCCTTTCAACATTTTAAATATTTTGCAGCAATATTAAACTTGAAAACTCTGCATCTCAGAAATTTAGAAATAAAGTGCACAATTT
This sequence comes from Andricus coriarius, assembly GCA_932066315.1. Lineage (NCBI taxonomy): Eukaryota > Metazoa > Arthropoda > Insecta > Hymenoptera > Cynipidae > Andricus > Andricus coriarius. The sequence goes on from CAKNWT010257801.1 coordinate 5,586, forward strand.
TTAGTTCTATAACATTATTCTATAATATTTAAAAGTGCACAATTTTTAATAAAAATCTCCACATTTTGAAAACAGGGGTTTGGCTCCTCTAAAATTTAATAAAGAGCTTTTCTATGTATATTTATACTTTAATAATTATATATTGATTCTTATAATATTTTAAACGTATATTAACAGTTTCATTAAACAATTTTATGTAAAAAATAATATTAGCTTTTTATTTACAACAAAACACGAGGCTGATTTTGTTTTATAATTTTAGAGTCACTCACTGATGACTGGTTGGAGTACATTCACGATAAAACCAAGGAGCAGGAACGTATTATTCTAGAAAATAAAAAGTTCTTTGTTCCATACATAGGTGAAATAATTAATATATTTATAAATCTTTTGGAAATCAACTTCTGCTTTTTTTTAAACCAAATATTTTTGAAATTTGTAGGCCTCAACGTGAAAATTATTAAAATGATATTTTCGATAGCGGAGGAATTTTCATTGCATTCCAATGCAAAATATTTAGCGATTCATCTCTATGAGAAATATATGAACAGAAGAATTTGTGAAGCTTCCAAAGGCATAAAGAAAAGCGGAAGTTCAGAAACTTTGTGGGAACAAGAACAAAAAAAGATGTGTGCCGAAGGTAAATTACGTCTTCTTTCTTGCATCCAACTTGCAAGCAAGATGGATTCAAATGAAAAATCCCTCGGAATATGTGATGTAAGTAAAATTTTATCAATTTTGTATTCACAATTCTAATTTGTGATTTTTGTTTGTAAATGACTTTAGGATTATTAATTTTAATCATTTTTTACAGGTGCAAGCAGCATTGCAGAAAATCGATTCAAGCCGAGAATATTCAAAAAGGACCATTTTTCAGTCAGAAATATATGTTTACAAGGCTGTAGAATTTGAAATGCCTCAATGTACACCAAGAGACTGTGTAGATGTTCTTTTAGCAGCAACCGGACTTCGAAATACACCGGGAATTATTGAAGCTTCAAAAAGATTGGTGGATTTATCATATTTGTGTGTATGTATTATTTTATCTACTGCCTCATAATCACTAACTATTCATAAAAAAATGTAAATTCGAGGGGACGGCTGGAAAATCCCAGAAAATCAAATTCCCGAAAAAGAAAATACATACTCGAAATATAAAATTTCCGAAATTAGAACCTTTCCCGAATAAGATTCTCGAAAATATAAAATATCGAACACTGTATAATTCCCGAATCTAAACAATAAAAAAAAAGTTGAATAGTAAAGTCAAAAATAATAAAATAAAATACTTTTATTTGATGAACATATTTTTTATTTATTATTTTATTATTTAATCATTTTTTAAATCAATTTTTTAGATTCGGGAATTTTACTATGTCGAATATTTTATAATCTCAGGAATTTTAATTTTCGCAATTTTTCAGCCGTCCCGATTTGAGGAAAAATGTTAGGAAATAATTTTAATCATTTTTTTACAGCACGAAGAATTATACTCGTACCTGAAAATTATGGCAGAAGACAACTTCCCAAAGACACTTTATGATAAAAGAAGTGTAATGGTAATAGAATCTAATGCTCTATTTTTGGGAGCTTCGATTGCACTTTCCTCGGTGTTTTTTGTTAATTTGGATAGGAAAGATTCCAAAGAATTGTTAAAGAGGATGACTAGTCTTGTTGGAATTAAGGACGTGGATATTTGGGACATGGCGAATTTGCTATTTAGTTTAGCAGTTCAGGAATGATGACTGAAACACCAAGTTGAAATTGTCTTTAAATTTAAGCCTAAAATGTTTAAAAGTCAAATAAGATTTAACACGTTGTTACTGTTGTCATTTTATGAGAAATGTTTACTTAGAAATGTTAAATGTAAAACGACTCTGTAAGAGACTCGTCTTGGATTATTTCGAAATTACGTTTATTTTAATTATGTTATTTTTATTTGAAGGACAAACTTCTGCAGTCAGTATTTATTGAAAATAAATATTGTTCTTATTTTTTTAAAATATTCACTTTCATTCACCATTGTTGTGTAATCTTGATTCTTTTATTGAAGGCCTGAGATTGTATACTTACATTTTTTTCAGGGTAGGCCCTGAAAATGCAAATTTTGATCGCACGAAAAAAGAATCTATTTTGCGGTCAAAGTATGCAAGGTACGGAAAAAATGAATGAACAAAAGTTGTTAACCCAAAAAGGAGCTACAAATTTGTTAATAATCATTTTTAATAGGGTACGTAGTTTCTGTTTTATGCGTAAAAAACAACATTAAAAATTAAACAATTACATTTTTGGACAAACGACACAAGCTATGAAAAATATGAATAGACAAAAGTTGCTCTTCCGAAAAAGATTGAAAACTCATACAAATTTGTCATAAATAATTTTTTGATAGGACGCGTAGTTTTAGTTTTAATCGTAAAAGGTAATACTCAAAATAGAAGAATTACATTTTCCGAAAAGCGATTTAAGGTACGCAAAAAAATTAATCGACAAAAGTTGTTCACCACAAAAGGATATACAAATTTGTTATTAGTCATTTTTATATAGCGCGAATAGACTTTCTTTTAATCATAAAAAATAAGATTAAAAATAAAAACATTAAATTATTGGAAAAACGACACAAGAGACGAAAAAAATGAAAAAAAGTTGTTCAACCAAAAAATATCTTCAAATATGTTATTAACTCTTGTTATAAAAATATATTAAAAATAAAAAAATTAAATTTTTGGAAAAAGGACACAAGCTACAATAACACTTTATTTAACAAAATCTATCGCGTAAATAATATCCACAAATTCGCTCGGAACCAGCTTACGCTATGATGCGTATTTTTAGTTTAAATCGTGAAAAATAACATTAAAAATAAATTAAAATTATGGAAAGAAGAGAAAAGTTGCAATTAAATGTTTAGTAATATTTTTCTTAAATAGAATAAGCTCTTTTCAAATTGTAAGAACAAGACAATTAAAATACGTATGTTTCAATGCCAATGCATATTATGAATTGTAATAATATAAATGTATTGACATGATGCATTTTTCAAGGTAGCCGAGAATAAAATTTAATGCGAAATAAGAAACAAATATTAAGGTAATCATAAAAAATAAAATGAGTTCATTATTTTGCAATATCTGAATAAGCAGCCCCAGACCGAGGTAATTAAATAAAAATAATACATTTGATATAATAAAGTTGAACATAATGTAGAAAAGTTCGCATTTTTAACAAAATCGAGTGCGTAAGCACGATGAGACACGTGATGAGAATGTGTTCGTTAAAGCCGAAGAAGCTTTAACAAAAGAGAATTCAGAATCACCAAATTACAGTTGTTGATGCTTTGACATAATACGTTATCGAGCGCGTAGCGCGCGAACCAACAGACGGGCAGATTTTTTCCTATTATTTTCTGTCATTTATGCGAAAAAATGACTGAAAAAAAATATTATACGCTCCCTGTAATTATTTTCCTGTCATAGTTTTTTGTAAGGGATATTACCGCTGCCAGTTACTTTTTCAAATTTGTTACATTCATGTCACTATTTCTCCTTATGTTTAAAATGTAACTTCTGAAATAATTAAAGTTTTTCATTATTATTATGAGGTAATTTTCAAGATTTTGTATTCTCTGCGCTTCATACCTATATGAATCTGGTGGGTTATTGATTTTGAATTCTCGTCGAATCAGATATGTGTTCCATTTCTAAAATATACGTAAACAAATTAATAAAATCTCCTTTACCTTAATTTGCTTTGAGTTGCTAAAAACATTTTTTGTCATCCCTAAACTCAAATAAAAAGATAAGAAGTAAAATAATGTTATTTTTTCATTTATTTGTGGAAAGCTGACTTAACCTCAAAAAGACAATCCCTTCGGTTTCCTATATCGTCAACAACCCTTAAATCGTTGAAAACATGTGTTGAGGGGTGAGAGGAAGAATTATGCGGTATTTTATAGTGCCTACTCAAGTGTGATGTTTATTTTATATAACTGTTTTCAATATCATGTGGCAAGCGTGATTCTTTATTTAATAATCAAGAAATACGCATGAAATGATCAAAAATAATATTTTTTAATAGAAAAATTATTTATATTAAGAGGAAAGATAAATAACCCATCTCCAAGGCCAGTAAAAATCGTGAGTTTTCAAGAAAGAAATACAGTAATTTAATGTTCTATTAAAATTTCTGCATTTACTTTAAACTAGGTACGAGAAGCAAGCATGTTTTATTATAATTATCCAATTATATTATGGTCTTTTAGCTTCATTATCAATCAATTCAAATCATTGCGAGTTTATACACACATTTTTTTTAGATTCTGCCTGTAAGCCTGTTTTGTATCAAACTGCAAAAAATAAATTTATTCCCTCGATAAATTCGTTTTGATTGCTCAATCATTCACCACTTTATTTATAATTAACTTTATTGACCAAGCATTAGGTATTTTCCGATATTAATTTAGTTCTTTATTGCTTTACAAACATAGTATACAAAATAATAGTTGAAAAAGTGGTTTACGATTCATATAGATTTGTTGTTTTAGGAATTAAATTTTGATTGGCAATTTTTAGGATATGTAGAGTTAGAGTTTCATTTATTACCAATATTTTGATTGGGAATGTTTAAAAATTTGGTTGGATTTTAAATCTTTTTTAATATTTACGATTGCATATTCATTATCACCATTTCAAGCACTTTCAATTATAACCTGTTCAATACTGAAGGTTTAGTTTAAAATGTAGTGTTTAATTGGATCAGAAGCATTTTTTAATTTTACTAAATATTGAATTTTCTCAATTTTAATTTAATACATTTTTAGCGTAACCAAACTTTGGAATTGCACAATTTTTAATGTCCTAATTTTGAAGATTTTTTAATTAAACAAAGTTATTAAACTTAGGAAGCTCCTATTTGGAAATTGTGCGATATCCAAATTAATTTCCATTTTTTAAATGTTTCATGTTTTAATCTTGAAATGCCTTAAATAGAAAATCACTTAATTTTTATGCTGATGAATAATTTAAAAAAATGCAATATTGTTAACTTCTAATTTTATATTGATTAATGTATACCAAATTAAAAATTAACATTTACTTTTGAAAGTTTTAAGCTTGAAATAGTCCATTTTGAACTTTTTCAAATTATAAATGGTTCGATTTTTAGGACGGGAATTTTACAATTATTAAAAAATTTAATTTTTTTCAATTACTTCAATTCTTAAAGTTATAAACTTTTAAATGTATATTCTAAGTAAACATTTCCGAAATTGTTAAATTTTCATCGCGCTTAAGAATTGAAGTTGAAAATTATTATTATTGGAAAAAAAATGGTTGAAATCCGTGAAATGATTGTGAATTTTTTTTCTGGAACAATAAAAGTAGCTGTTCTAATAATATAACGATACACAGTGTGTTTACAGTTTTTAATTTCTGAATTTCTGATTCTGAATTATTTTTTAATGAAGTGACGGCACTAGTGATGTGCAAAACGACTTAGGGATTTATGGTAAGTTACCATAAATCAACGCCAAAGTTGCCGGAAATTACCCGACATTTTTAAATAATCTTTCTGGCCGATCTGGGTTTTTAAAAACTTTGCACCCCCCTAAATAGCACAGTGTATTTGTAGTTAATTGCATCTTGTAGGAATGCATATAGTAGTGGGTGCATAAAGCGCACTGACTGTTTTCAATATGCAGTCTTATTATCACATCAGCATCTGCATCTGCAATCAGATAAATGGATGCGACGATTAAGTATTTATCGCATTTTAACTGATTTAGGGTTCATGACTTTTATAAGGTAAGACCCATTTTCATCTCTGAATTGTTTTTGACTTCATATCTCCTAATTTAATTTTTTTCATAATAATGCATATAGAGGTGCATGTTCATTAAAACTGGCTCGAAAATTAAATTTGTATTCTAGGTGGGATTTTCAATATTCAAAAATGATATGATGCTCATTGTTAATTGAATATTCACAAAGGTAAATATGAGGAAGAAAAAAAATGGTAAAGAGCTTGTGCATCGCTACGGATTTTTCATGCTGATGCTTTTATGCATTGTGTTAGCATCGCTCAGCTCAAAATTTGGCGGTGCTAAAGGTAATAATTTTTTTGTCGAAGAACTTCAGTACAAGATTTGAAGTCAGTATCAAAATTAAATTTATAGTAGATTTTCTTTGTTGTTTTATTTTCTCAATCTGACATATTGTCTTCCGGGAACATGAACGATTTCTGTAAGTATATTTCTAATGGAATTAAATAATCGTATTCATTTTTTTAGGTAAAATAAATGGGAACTTAGTGATTTGGTATTTCGCAGTGCCTTTGACATATTTTGAAGCAGGGTTGTCCTGCAGCCCTAAGGCACTTTATTCCTCCTTAACCGACGGTTATCTTTTGATATTTTTAATATCATTTATGTATATATTAATGCCACTTTTGGCTAGAATTAGTAGCTGTATTCTGACTTACGTACAAGTAAACATCTGGCTACTGAAAGGAATGGAAGTAAGAATGAAATCTTTACTTACAAATTTATAATCTAATTAATTTTGACTTATTTCAATTAAAGTAATTAACTTACAAATGCACGGATGATTTTTTTTATTGGGTAAATTTTACGCAAAATTAAATTTAAAAATTCCATTTTTTTACCGATTTTTATTGATTCAGATTTTTTTAAATTGAACCTAGTATTATGTAGATATGATCAATATGGGCAGAGCTTTCTTTCTGGATTACTTTTTAATTGAATTTAATGTAAAACTTTTTGCAAGAAAATAATAACTAGTCCCATTTGAAAGGTTTGTTATTCATTAAAACAATAGTTCTACTAAAATACAAATAATTTTGTCAGTAAATATGACTTTTCAGCTTTAATACTGACCATTTTTAAGCACGGTCCATTTAACTTATCAAAAAGTCTTACAGGTTCTTTACTGCATGCCACCACCATTCAGCACAAGTCTCGTTTTGAGTAGAGTAGCTCATGCAGATTTATCGACAAGTGTCAGTACAACGCTCGTTTGTCATTTTAGTGGACTATTTTTGTCTCCAATTGTACTGTATTTCATGGTAAGAGATATTTAATTAAAGGAATGCATAAAATTTCAAAATAATTAAAGTTTTTTTAATATTCTTAAAATGTATGCTCCTCTGTGAAAATGTTTTCTAGCACTCATGGGTGTTGGCCATTGACGTATCCAAATGTGACGCCGCACGAGAAAAGAAACCTTAAGTAGGGAAATAACTCTGTTGAGTTTTTTTAGTCTTCTTTATGGGGCTTGACCTGCTCTTTCTCGTGGAAAAGTCAGAATTGATCTATCTCCAAAACCTGAGTCACTATGAGTAGTGAAAGAGCGCACCTTTCACTTGCGGTAGTGATGCGGGCTGAACTATAAAGGGAGCTTCCATAAAGGATGTCACAGTTTTTTTGCGAATCCCCCCCCCCCCCATTGTCACATTGTATCAGTGGGGTCTCAATGTCCTCTGTCACAAACTGTCACAATCCGGCTACTGTAAAATTGGATTTTTTAGACGATAAGAATTTTTTCAACAGGAGCAGTCGGTGAGATGTAGGCGAACCGAAGGCACGCCAAATCTTCCTTCTGTAAACATCAATCGAGCCAAAAAAAAGTTTACGCGCGTGCCCCATAAATTATTTTTTCCGGCATCGATATGAAAAAAAAATAAGACTTGTATACCAGAAATTAAAGAAAATTTTTGTCATTTTGCAGTGGGGCACTCGACTGGGAAACCGGAAAATGATCGGGAATTTTTAGAGACAGGGCAAGGACAGTGAATTAAATTTTTTATCGTGAATTTTATAAATTTTTAGAAGAAAAATCTACCCAATCATTTGAAATAGCGCATATCCATATCACGTAATATAATGCAATTTGAAATAGGTGCGATTTCCGTGTTTTTAAATGTTAAGTTCAATTACTAAAATTTTCAATTATGAAATCATTCAGTTTATAATCCATAATTCTAAACTCTTTAACTTGAAAAATTTTCCATTTTAGGACAGCATTTTTAAACGTAAATGTTCAATTTAAAGAATTGTATAATGCAGTTTTGAAGACTTAAGCAATTAAAATTGTAAAGCTTTTAAAATTGAACATTTTTGATAGAAAATGCTTTATATGATCAACTGTGAGTATAAATTAACCCTCAGAGGCCATAACTCTCTCCAGTAACGTGAAGGCCATACGAGTGCAAATCTGGTTTTCACGATTTTAATTGTTTATATTCTTTCAATTTTAATTTAAATAACAAAAAAGTATATGATTTCGGGGTATAATTTCTTCAGGAATTGAAATATTTTATTGCCGAAACTGTTAAATTGAATTATTATATAAAATATAGCAATTATTAAATAAACTTTTTGGAAAATTCGTTTTTTACGCAAAAAATTGTATCTCTTTATTTAATATAGATATATCAATAAAACTTTGGGAAAATGGAGATTAATGCTTTTGTTGCAATAAAAAAAATTTTTCATTCGATAAATTATATTTTAACTATTTTTAACAGGTGCTTGAAAAAATGATAATTTTAAAAAGGTAAAAAATCATGTCGAGTACAAAAAATGTGTTTCTTTACAAAATTTAGTACATAATACATCAATTAATGATTGAAATTAAACATACACATATGCATAAATATATACATATGCCGCGAATTGACTGATTTGTTGTTGATGCCCACTGACGAGGTTAGGATCTACGAGATACCACGGAAAAGGAAGAAAATCATAAAAAATTTAAATATTTACGTATTAGGTGCTAATAATTGCAGAAACGCTATTGATCGTAGCACTTGAAAAAAATTAGCAGAACCTCATTTGTGACGCTGAGGCCAAACGGGTACAAATTTGGCCCAAGGTACATTTCGGCGTTTACAGCAGAGCAGCTGTGGAGCGACAGACGCCAAGCTGTTGCTCGACGGTTACGCCGAAGTATAGACATAATTATCGTACAGTGCGTGCCCTGGGAGGGAGAGTTATTTGAAATTTTCGGCCTGCCCGATTTGCACCCGTATGTCGTCTGAGGGTTAATTATTGATTTCTAAAATTAAACAGAAAACTTGAGTAATTTGGAAATTTCTGGTAATTTGATAAATTATAGAAAATTAACGGAAATTTAAAGTATCCAAAAATGACTTCGGGTTTCGGGTTCACAACTCGACCGGGCCCGAAAACCCGACTTGATGCTAAAAGTACAACTGTATTATCTGGATTCAGAGAATCGAGGGAATTCCATGAATTTAGATAAATAAAGGAATTCAGAGAATTCAAGGAAGTCAGATAATTCCTTGAATTCAGAGAATTTAGGGAATTGAGAGAATTCAGGGAATTTAGAGAATTCAGGGAATATTTTCAAGGGTACTAAATATTGTGAATAATATTACTGATTATTGCATTTTTTTAACCGAGGCGAGTTATACTTTTAGTTTCGGGTCGTGTCGGGTTTCCGAGTTTTCGGGTCGGGTTGTGAACCCGAAACCCGACCCGGCTCGACCTGAAAAAAACCCGTCCCGTCGGGTTCGGGTATGTGAAGATTTTGTACACCCCTACACTCTTTTAAATTAAACGTAAACGCGCGATAGTGCAAGTTTAACACTCCTGAAAACGACAGTTCAGATTC